>CAUYPK010060455.1:0-47268 GCA_963574355.1 Loris lydekkerianus | reverse complement strand
TTAACATCTCTGCGTCGGCCTTGTATCCCCAAGGCGGTCTAGCCTACTTCTGTAGGTGTTGCTAGAGAATGCAACTAGAACCCACATTCCCTAGACTGGCATGTTTACCCCTTAATATAAGGGAAATTAAAGGAAATTCTGCCAAGTTGACAGCAGAACATACAAAGCCTTGGGTCTGAAATGAATTATTTTTGTGTAATGACTAGGTGGTTTGAATTATTATGTGTATTGTCAATGACATCTCCCCCCAACTGGTTTTAAAATAGAAAATTCAACCACAAAGAATCTTTCAATCTTGAAAGAAATTTAGTGTAATTTAGAAATGTAGTGTCAACACTACAGTTTTTAGAAAACAAATGTACAAATTCTATAAAAAAAAGGGCAAACATTTCAGTTGAAATGTGGAATTAATATCATTTTGCTCTTTGTCAAGTCCCCCCAAATGTTATGACCACATACATTAATGTTTTACCAGCCCAATTCTATGACAATGTATACAAGAGATGATTCTTAATTTTATTCACATTGCTTAAGAATATAAAATATATGTATGTCATCATCATGTTTATTTGTTAAGGGCAAGAATGTTAACAGAAGCCTCTTTCAGATTTACATTCTCCAGCCTCTGTTGCCACGTGCCTGTTTTGTCAAAAGTGTTTGGATCAGCAAAATTTCCTTTTTAAGTTGTTTCTTAGTTCTATGGCCATGGTTCTCAACCTTCCTAATGCCGCAATGTATTTTCATTATTAAAAAGGGGTCACGATCCATAGGTTGAGAACCGCTGTAAGGCTTTCTAACTTGTGCCAGATTTCTACTTTTTTTTTCCCCTCAGAAGGAAATACTGCCTGACTTGTAAAACTCAGGAACTTCTGAGTGCAGCAACCTAACCAATTTAACCCCTTTCCTGATGAGTGCCACGGACACTGTCCAGGCTCACCAGGCACACAAAGCCGGCCTCAAAGGATAACACTAATCTGACCAACCAGGTCTTTTCATGTTGTGTGGGGCCTGAGCTCAGTTTGAAGCAGAGAACCCTGGTCTGTGCTCCACACTGCAGAGCTGGTGGTGCACCTGAGGCCCTGGGAAGCTGGTGGGAGATAAGTCACCAGGGAAGCCCCCATATTAGACACGGTTACTGTTATTTTAGAGGCTTATCACAGACAAGCCTGTCAGCTCTTTAATTACTAATCCATTTTCACCCTTAACAGACTACTCTAGAGGCTACTTTTAGCCTATGAGATAGCTGTATAAAGTAAATATGTTATTGATTTCTATATTGTTATGACATGCTCTTGAATAGAGTTGTCAAATGATTCTTTCACAAGAATTTTATTCCTGATTCAGAGTTAAAGAGTGCCCCACAGGGAGGTACACAGGCTGGTGTATTTTCTTTGTATCCCGAGGTTCGCCCTGAGCATCTCCGGTCCTTTGCTGCTCGTCACCTGGGTCATTCCATCTTCACAATCTCTCCACATCTCTGCAAATCCTCCTCTGTGTTTTACCCTTGGAAGGTGTTTGATCAAATGCATTTCCCTTTCACTCCTTACTATTTTTAATTTAGTCAAGTGTTAACTTTTATTTTAAACCTTTAGGTCAGCATGTATTTAAGCAACTTTGGGACACATCCATTTTAGCCAGATCATCCAATAGCAAAAAAAGGAAAACAAAGAAACAAAAAAAAGGAACAAAAACTACCACCAAAAAAACCTTGAAAGATTTTACTTTTAATTCATGTTAAACAGGAAGCACATTTCTCACTTATTTAAAGACTATCTTTTCAAATATTTCCAGCTTAAAGAACCTGAAAATAAAATATCACTTCCCTGGATCTGCCACTGTACTTATTTGAGTAAAAGCCCTTTTAAAAGGCTAATACTTCACTCCTTAACTGAATGTACCCTATAATTACTGGTGGTTGTTTATTCTCATGTAGGAGGAGACTGCTTTCATTTTGTGCAGTTCCCATGATTGCCTCTTCATTTTCAGAGAGACCAGAACTCAATAGCCTTGAACCTGTCCACCTGCTTTTGGACAGAGAAGCTCGTGTGAGCCCTCACAGGCCACCCTGGAATCCCTGGTGGCACCAAGCAGTGCCATCTTGTCCCCTCAGGTAGGCATTCTGCATCTGCGGAATGTCCCCGAGTGACATGCAGGAGAGCCCAGGGCCTACGAAAGCTAAGGATTCCAGATACTCTGTGTTATCTTAACTCATTATCCACAATTAACATTGTAAATCAACAGAGTTAGCAAAAAGTCTAAAACGCTGCAGTGAAAAATTAAGAAATCTAGAATTGAACCAGAATATTAGGACCAAAAATTTCTAAATTAAGGTGGAGTAGATTCAGGAAGGATCCATGGGCATGTGACCTTTTTTTAAACGTATAATTCCCTGTAGTCTGTTCACTTTGGCATGTCAAACTTCATCTTAAAATACTGTTCTTAGAGGATGTGGTATTCACAAGAAAATGTTAAAAGGGTCGAGGTGGCTGCTGTGAGTTAATAGCTTGATATCTAGTGATAACACTATGGATAACAGTTTGTTACGTAACAATAATACTATATATCAGAAGAAACACCTGGCTAGAACTCAGAATAGGGTCCTGGATCACAGACAAGATCCTAACCAGATGTCTTAGTTCATTCCTGCTGCTGCAACACCACAAACTGGGTAATTTATGAACAACAGAAATTTATTTCTGACAGTTCTGGAGGCTGCCAAGTCCAGGGTCAAGGCATTAACACATTTGGCATCTGGCGAAGTCTTGCTTTCTGCTTCAAGGTGGCCCCTCTTCCTGCGTCTTCACAAACAAAAGTTCTCTGAGGCCTCTTTTAGAAGGGCCTTCCTCCCACTGGTGAGGGCAGAGCCTCATCACTACAGCAATTATGGGGGCCCCTGCATGTCCCCTAGGACCACCCAAGCATCACAGGATGTGGCACAAGGAAACAAGCAGAGGCCTGGCCTTGAGTCCTCATGAGCTGCCAGCATGGCTGCTGTGGTCCAGTGTGCTGAGAGCTGCCCTCAGATGGAGGGTGTGCCAACAGGTCACTCCAGAGCCCACTGCACAGCCCTGGCATCCCCCTCCCAGCCCTGGCTTGCCCCTTGAGAGAGCCTGTAGTCCCAGCTGCTTGGGAGGCTGAGGCAAGAGAATCGCTTAAGTCCTAGAGTTTGAGGTTGCATTGCTGTGAGCTGTGGAAAAAAACCCATCCTCCGTGAGTAACTATTCTGTTTCATTTTTGGCTTCTTCTGCATCTGTTTTACATTTAAGTGCTGATGTCCTCTTATACTCCTTTCTTTCTTACATGAGGCATTGCTTACTTTTTGGACTTTGCTGTTTTCACTTGAGTGTTTCAGAAATCACTCTAAATGAGTTCATAAGACTTTTAAAGTTGTCTAGACCTGAATTTTGTGGGTATGCCATAGTATTTCCAACCATTCTTCTATGTATAAGTATTTTGGTTGTTCCCAAATTTTATTTACAGCAGACAGTGCTGCAGTGAATAACTGTCATCTGTACAAATTCAAAGCAAAGGAGCTAATCTTAGGCCATATAGCAAACTGATGTGGCCATTCCTGTGAGGGAGCTTTGTACTGGACTCCCCACCTTTAGACTGTGCAGTCATGCCCTGGAAACATGATCAAGCTGCTAGATTCCTTAGAACTCTGATCATCTCTTAAGTGGGCCTGATAAGCAGCAGCCATTCCCTTGCCATTCTAGACTAGGGGCTTTCATTTTAACCTGCTTCTTCTCATTCTCAAGTCATCTTTCACAACCTTATTTTTATCTTAAAGTGACCCTAGTGCCTACCCCCATCTTTTCATCCCAGCTGAGAGGCTCAGAGATAATAAAGATGTATCCTGCATTAGGCTCCGGTTCCAGAATGCTGATCTTCCCCCAAGATTCATTCACATGGATATTATTCTTTGGGTTTCCTGTTCAAGTATTCAGAGTGTTTATTGGCCTATTTAAACTAGAGCTCCACAGTAAGGGGCATTAATGGCACTAGGAAAGGCTATGTCGTCCTAAAACATTTCTATAAGATTGTATCTCCATTTATGTGGGAGAAGACCCATTGGCTTCACCAAGCTAGCTTAAAAAGGCTAAAACCAGGATAATAAATTCTGTATTTGTTTTTTAACATAACATTGATTGGAGGGGAACGAATTGAGGGCCACTCTCGAATTCCTATTTACTTAAAAGATTACTCATTTTATGAAAACAAAAAAAATTTTTTTAAAAGACAGAGTCTTACTCTGTCGCCCTCAGTAAAGTACTATGACATCACAGCTCACAGCAACCTCCAGGTCTTGGACGGCTTAGGCGATTCTCTTGCCTCAGCCTCCCGAGTAGCTGGGACTATAAGCGCCTGCCATAAGGCCCAGCTATTTTTTAGTTTGGCTGGGGCTGGGTTCGAACTTGCCACCCTCAGTATATGGGGCTGGTGCCCTACTCACTGAGCCACAGGCGCTGCCCCTATGTAAACAAATCTTAATGTACTAATTTTACACACATTGAAGGTATTTAATTAAAGTGCACATTAACTACATCTTTTGGACAAGAAAAATTAAACAGCAAGTATTTTCAGTAAGTTGTACCTACTTTTACAACTAATGACAATAAAGATAAAGGAATCCAACAAATATGAAGTTAAAGGACATTTTATTTACTGACAGATTAAAAACCGTAACTCCAGGCAGTGCAAAATGCACCACGGAACCCAATTATAAAGAATAAGTGTTAACACACAACATTTAAGCAATGCTACACTTATTTTTGGCAAAGTGCTGTATTCAGTCTGTATAAAAAACTGACCATCTATGAACCAATCAGTATAAAAAATTTCTATAAAAACAGAAAAAAATTTAGACAGTGGCTCAAGAAAACAAGCTGCCGTTTTATGCATAGATTGATATACAGTATACATGTAACCGAACCAAATGTCCCTTTTGAGTTTTCAAGTTGAAAAAAAATTTGTCCAGAAACACACTAAGAAAGGCACATAGTACAGTCTACAATACTCTTCAGTTTCCATAACTCACACTCTGCCATTGAAAAGAAAATGTGTTCACAATTTTACTGGAGAAAAAAAAGCCACCTTTTTTTTTTTTTAAATAACACACACAATTATTGATTAAAGTTCAAAACGTCTGGAAGAAAACACAACCAAAAAGCAAGAAAAACCACTCATACACGCCAAGCCTGAAAACACACATGTAACCTCCCCAAGTACTGGTTTGGTTTTTAGAAGTCCACCTAGAAAACAAATATTAAAACTTTAAGCGAACACAGAACAAAACTGCACATTCAACAATTATACAACTTTTAAAAATGTCATAAAGAAAATTCTCAATGATACACAAAACATTATCCACTTAAGCTGCCTTCCTTTGAACAGTAACTTTTTCTCCCACATAAAGGATACTGTTGCAAATAAGAAAAGATAACCTTATCTATATGCTTTCCAGTACCTCTTGCTCCACCCTAAGCCACCTTAGTTGGTGTCAAATTTCAAGTGAAACTGGTTCTTGGCAAGGCTGACACCATTGTTGTTATGTAGGTTTTCTAAATAAAAAGCCTTTCATATAAGATTTTAAGCATTACAGTAAGTAGACAGGGATGCCATTTATAATGTATCAGCATGGCCGATGGTAGTGCAACCATCCATGATAAAGAAGCCCAACTTGTAAAAAGAGTTTAACCAGTATTTATAGATCTTATAAAAAGATAATTTTAAGGTAACATTGCAAACATATACTAGTATCTCCTAGAACAAGGAGCAGTCTCTTAACCGACTGTAAAAACAAAAACTAATACTTGGAAACTCAAACTTTTAAACTAGTCTATTTTAATGTAATGTCTACCTTCTAGCTGGAGTCCTTCATTTTTTGGTTTCCAACTCAAAGAAAATGATGATAACAAAGATACCCTTCCTTGCTCTTTTTTCTTAAGAATATGTAAAGACAATATAGTTCATTGAAGAGGAAGAGAAATAGCAAAGAAACTCAGATTTCAACAAAGACACAGATTACAAACCCGTGTATTATACAGATTAGAGAAGCAAAAACAACAGGCAAAGCTGAACAGCACTCTCAAGTTGTAAGTAAACTGTCTTCTCCCTAGGATCAAAGTACTAACAACAGAGAAAATATGTAAACAGGAACAGTTTGCATGGGAATTGGAAAAAATGTTCAGGAAATTAATATTAAAAGGGCATCTGTAATAGGAAGTAAAAAAATCTAATTACTTTGCATTTTCTGCAAAAAATTCCCCACCCAACTAACCATATAAAATGCATTGCCACAGAAGATAAATAATGGATGGCTCTAATCTTCAGACTTACAGTGCAGTACATAATTCAATTGGTTGAGGAAGAAAAATTAATAAACATAGGATATATGTTATAAAATATTTTATTAACAAAAACAAACTTTGAGTGCATTATAAAAGCTAATGAAATGCGTTCACAAAGCACTGCATGTGTGCACTATGAACTCCAGACTTTCACCAAGTAATATTCTGTTATCGAACAGTCAGAGCAAACTAAACTCAAAGGGGTCTTATTTCTCACTGCTTGAATGTTTAAGAAATACGCACTAAAGCATGCTGTAAGCCACTAATATTTATAACAGAAATAATAATAAGCTCGTAATAAAATGCATTTTTGGCCATGTTTCAGAGAATACTTAACAGGTCTACATGGTTCTGTGTTATTATTGGCCTTGTGTCCAACACACAGTAGATGCCTAACATCTAATGACCAAGAACTTCAACTGAATTACATAACCATTTTCTTCAATTCTTTCATGTGCCAATTTTAGAAACTTAAGACACTGACACAGAAACCACAGTCTATCACAGCTAGTGTTGTAATCTTAACCTAGTGACTAAAATGTTTTGTTTTTAAGTACAAAGCATAAAAGGCTAGGTTCAGACAAAGCGAACAAAAATTCAATTAACTGGTAAGAGATATGAATGAATTTAAAGTATCAGGAAATCTGGGGGGTGGGGGACCACTACACGGCTGTATATACAAAACTGTTCATATTGCCGAACAAATTCTCATGGCTGAACTTTTGTATCTCTTGAGGTACTAACAACTTGCAGGCAATATATGAAAAAGAGACCCCATGTATCCAGAGGCTTACATCCTGAAGACATTTAGCTGGTCTATTTTCAAGTTACTGACATATGGCCCTATAACAGACATGGTGTAAAACATACACACCTTCATGAAAGCTCTACCTTATCTCCCAACTCTGGTAAACACAAATAGTAGCAAAATAAATTTTAACTCAGTTTGACAAAACTTTACAGACTTGGCCCCTACTTAGAAAACAAATAAATAAAGAGAAAATCAAAACACAAGGGGCAATTAGGAGAAAGGGGGGAGTCCAGATTCTTGTTCTAAAGAGACATCCTGGCATTCACGATAGCCAGTGGAAGAACAATCCAGAACCAACAACTAGCTAACATATCTGACCTCTTTCAACTTCAAATGGTCAGAAAAGAGCACAGCTCTTCCCTGAAAGTCTCCCAGTATTCCCTGCATCAAGCTGTTACAGGGTTATTGAAAAATATAATACTTTACATAACTAAATGCTGCTCTTTTCCTTGAAAATACTTTACAGACATGTATATGTGTATACATTTAATTAGGGCTGAAGAGAAGATGGAAAAATAAGCTGTCTGGTTATGAATGAGACACTACTGCTCTGCTGGTAGAAAGTGTTTCAGATTGTAAATGTATAATTACTTAATTTCAGAGGAAACTGGTGGGAGTGTGAATGGCTCAACAAAACCCATCACAACTGCTAAAAAAGGAAGTGACCACCTAAAGGTAAGGAAAGAGATTTTCTCTGCACTGCCCTACTTATGAATCGAACCCTGCACCCTGGCCTCATTAGCACCAACACTGTGAAGAACAGCTGTGGCAGAGAAACTGCCTCAGCCTCACGGCATCACCGGATTTAGCAGAAAGGCCCTTGGAATTTCCTACAAGGTTCAGTTCTGGACAGCCCCACTTCAAATCAGCATACAACCTTTACAACAACTCTGTGAGGGAGGTAAGTATCACTACTCCCTCCTTGGTGGAAGAAACAAGAGGCCAAAGTGGTTAAAGATTTTGCCTGAAGTTAAATTAAAACGTAAAAAGTCAAGGAAGCCTGTCACTCTCTACTTAGAAGCTACAAAAGACATTACCAGAAGTCCCCCCTGACCATTGCTTGCCACTTGGCAGGAGAAGCCCAATGACAGAGTATTTTTCCCTGGAACTGGAAGCCTCTTTTCCCCTGGGCAGATATAACTAAGAAGTCATACAAGTTCCTGGGCAAGTACTTGTGAATTTATAGCTGATATGAGGTGGGGAGGGGCAGAGATAGCAGGAAGAAATTGAAACAACTTAAATAATGGACTAGTAGGTTAGTTATAGACATGAATTTTTCCAAATATAATTTCACAGGTCTAATTTAATCCCTCTGCACACAACACCTGTGATGTCTGTACCATGTCATATAGTCACATTGGAATTTCTGAATGCACTGTTCACTAAAGCTTAATGTACCTGAATTCCAAAATGAACTGCATGACTAATCTAAAAAAAAAAAAAAAGGAAAAAAACCATACACACAGAAATATATCAAGTTTTCTTTCAAAAAAATAATCCAGCCATAATTCCATTATATGCATGGCAACTATCACCTGGTTAATGCTCATGTTAGTGTGTAAAAATGTATTCATATATACAGAAAAGATTATCAAGTACTGGTCAATAAAGTGTATGGCTGACCCTGAGAATAAATTTTTGCTTACTCAAAAGATTGATTAATAAAACAAAATGAAATTGAAAGATGCCCATTCTTGTACTTGGGAAGCAATGTCTTTAAAATGCTAACTCATGTACACCTTAATAGATTTAAAGACATCCCCAAACACCAAACACTGTCATTGTATTGATATGTTTCGAAAAATATTCTGAAAAAATTTACAAGAAAGTAAATGTTAAGAGCAAGGCATTATGTGATACACAGCATATAAATCTAGTTTTCAAGATAGTGTCTAAACACACCGATAAAACTATGTGATTGGTCATCAGCTGGCTGTAAAGAGACAGTATTTTCATTGTACATATACACACATCCACACGCTTACGTACAAACCAAGAGAAACCAACCAATACAACTTGAAATTCTTAGTAATTGTACTGACGTGGACAGGGCTGATGAACAACCCAGCCATTGTGCTTGACTTGCCGAGAGTGGCAATCCCTGGTAAGATTTTGGCGACGAAGACTGTTTCTGTTAAGAGACTGCCTTTCACTATGTTCTTTTATCCACTGGGAAGGGCGAAAGCTCTTGGGCTGATCCAGAAAAGCTGTGTGAGCAGAAAGAGCTGCAACATAGCAATGAATGTGCTGCTCCATTTCATTCTGAGCTTCCACTCTGAAACAGAAATAAGCAAGGATGTATTAAACAACAGAGTATGTTAATAATGAAACTGAAAAAGTCACTTAGAAATTCAGTTGCCAAACTCATTTGTTTATGGTTGGATGGGAGCTTAGTGACAAGTTTATTGTTTCCACCACTGATAGTGGTGGGAAACAGAAGCCAACTTTTAATAGAAACACGCCGTTTAAGTCACAGATAGCTAACTGTACCACTACAGTACAGCTAACTGTAGACTCTATTCTAAAAATATGCTTTACAGTTCGAGTGAATGTACAGAGTACATACATTTATATAGGCTTTTCTGAGGGAGGAACATTTATTGAGTATGTACATTTGCTGTTTTGCAAATATTATATACTTTAATTCTCAGTGTAATCTTAAAAGGAAAATATTTTAATTCCCAAATTTTACTGATCAGAAAATATTATGCCAATGGTACCTTCACAGGCATTTTCTGGCATAAGTAAAATGTCCCAAGAAGCACACTATAAATCTCTGTTTAATAGAAATATGCGTAGGAGATTCTACTCATTTATCATTTCTTTTAGGTCAGAAGCTTTGGCTAATTATAGAAGACAACTCTTAAGTTTTTATTTGTATCATAACAGGGCACATTTTGGAATGGCATTTACTTGGCAATGTTATCAAGACTTTTGAAGAACACATAATCTTAAAATACAGCTACACACAATATTATTATTATATATTTTCTCTATAAAAAGGTATTCAAGCAGGATTGATCTATGTTAATACATAACATGAAAAGGCAGTTATATATTCTGCCTAAAATCACATGAGGAAAACATTATCTTTATATACATAAATATTTATTTTAAAAAGAATTACAGTGGTCGCATTAAGAAACGAATAGAAGGAATACACAGAAAGTGGTTTTTAAGTGGTCAGTGTGCGGGTCCTTAGCCTCCCTGTGCAGACTGATAACTTATCACACAGTCTTAAAGTGAGTGTACTTACTCTGTGCCCGAGAGTCCTATAAGCAGCTTTTCCTGGCCCTACAAATGTTAAATGGTGAACTATTAAATCACTAGTACGATTTAAAATGCTATTTTAGTTTTATTATTAGGATGTGGTAATTTTTTTTATTAAAACTGGTTTACTGTGTGTCATTAAAGGCACACATATTAATTTAAGATTATGACAGCACATAAACCTCCACAAATAATACTTATAAAGGCTAAAATGCAATAAAGTGCATACTCCAAAGCCTACCGTAATCACAAAGCACCTTACTTTTATGTGCTTTACATATTATTTCCAAGGACAGACAGGATGGAAACAATTTAACTTCTGAAAGACAAGATTATTTTTTGTTCAGCAAACACAGACACTTACTACGTTATCTAGCCTCCTAATTTTGGTAACACCTGATTTCTATATTGATTTAGCAGACCTTTCACACAAGAATTTCAAATCTGAGAATTAAAGTATATTTCAAATAAGGATGTTAAAGTTTTAGTTACTATTATAAAACTATAATATGTACAAAAAGAATTCATATGAAATTTTTTGTGTTCTTTTGATCCTTTATATATTGGGAAGTACATATGTGGTATTCTATGTTTTAATATATGAATTCAAAGGTCCCAAAAACCCATTCTCACTGCATCCAAACTGCAAACACACAACAGCCAGATGTAGCACCTGGTTCCAGACTGGATGCTAGTTTTGACAAACTAGGTAAAATATTGGAGAAGCAGACAGGTAAAAATGCCTGTGCACCATGGCATGCACTTATCCTAGCAACTTGGGAAGCTGAGGCAGGAGGATCACTTGAGACCAAGAGTTCAAGACCAGCCCCAGCCTCCTAAAGTGCTGGGATTACAGGCACGAGCCACCATTTCCCAGCCCAAAAACCTGTATTTTAAGTTTTTATTGAAATGCCTGAAAAGCCTCTTAATAAACTTATAGCACTGAATAAAGTGCCAGTTAAAGTTATATTTTTCAGTATATAGACTGGCAAGATGTAGCCATATAAGAAAGTTGTTTTTCATTTTGGTACAAGCAAAATGAAATATGCTTAGCCTTATAAAATATCATCTACAATACTAAGACCCGAGAGTGCAGTAAACTCTGGTAAAGTTAACAAATTAATGGGCTGTCTGGGCTTTGTTTAAATTTGGAAAACAGGAAATAGCAGAAGATATATATAATGGTTTACTTAGTAGAGTCAGAGTCCAGACAATCCAAAAAAGTGGCCCTTTGGATGACAACATTAACAACAGAAATATTCTGAACTGCTCCAAAGGTTCTAAACTCACCTAGACTCTTGACCTAAGAGAAGGAATTAAGTTAGTGCCAACATTTTCAAAATACCTCACCACCACAGGGAACATTCCACTAAAATATATGATAGAATAGCTGGACTTTGAGCTAATTAACAGGGTAATAGGCTTTATTTTAGTGGGAGGGGGCAGTCTCAGATATATTCCCTGGATAAAGGCCACAGAGTGTCTATAAATTTGCAGAAACCTAAAAATCTGGAGGATAGAAATTACAATGAGAAAATTGACCAACAATATTTGGGGCAATAGGCAGGTTAATCAAGACAAATATTGACAAATGGTCAAGGGTCCCTCTGTTCAACCCTTTGCTGAGGACACACAAGGCCTCATGTGCACAAGTGGGTAAAATGGTCAGGAGGTGGTAAAGAGAAATTCTGGTATGGGAGCCCCATCCACTGTTGCACCAAGATTCCTTGGAGAAGCCCTGACTCAGGCTACAGTTAGATTAAAAGAATACAAAAACCTAAGGGTCAATGTTAACAGTCTCTATGTAAAGAAGCTGTATTTCCTTTACCTAAATATTTTATGGAAATAAATATTGTATCTGACCAAGGGATGTTCCCCCTTACCTGGTACCATAAAACAAAAGGCACGTAAATACACCCTTCAAGGAATATTAACTGGAAATGTTAAATGGGAACCACTAAGACTGCCCACACCCACACAGTGCAGAATTGAAACTGCAAAACTAGAGTGCTGGTAGAAACAAATTCTCTCTTAGTTCCATGTGGAATGTAAAAACTGGCACTTATGGCAAAAGCCTGTGAGCATCTTTCAACAACTACTAGGACTTTGGACTAAGAAATTTCCACCTGAGGGGCATCACTACCTTGCCTGGGACATTAACTGAAGCTACCCCGTATGACTGAAAGACGAAAAATGACCTTGAAGCCTGAAATACACATGATGTCTTGGGGGACATCAGAGAAACACCCTAATAGGGACAGCAGTGCTGCCCAGGAGCATGTTCCCCAGGGACTGCGAGGAGGAGCTACAAGCAGGGAGCCTCTTTTCCCCTAAGATTGACTCTGGCACTGTTTGAGGAGTTGCTGGATCCTGTTACTTGGACGGTGACCTATAAACAGCTCTAAACTGAATGATGAAGAGGTGCTTGGTATGCACATGGCAGTTCCAAGATGAACAGGTAACATCCTACTTGAGAGGACGCCACTCTGATCAATGAAGGTAAAAGCACATGCGTGCAGTGGGATGCATTGTGTGCTGCTTTCCTAGTGGTGACGGAAGAATTGAGCAGTGGTAGAAGCCCCTGTGTTTGGGTGTTGACTGACTCATAGGCATGGCCAATGGCCTGGCCACTCAGTCAGGTAGAAGGGCAGTGAAAACCTGACCTTTTAAAGGGATGGGGTGCAGCTCTCTGGATATGTTAGGGGTGAATTAAGTAGGACATGCCCATCAGGTGAGCCCCTTCCAGGTTCAGAAGGTCCTCTAATTCAGTTCTGACACTGTCTACCTGGAGATGGTGTTGGATCTGAAAGCAGCTATGTCCCTGTGTACTCGCTTGATGTAACCATCTGGGTTCATGAAATAAGTGGATGTGGATGTGGGGTGCAGAGACAGGCAGACTCTAGACACATTACTTTTAGGCACAAAATGCCGTTAACTGTCTGCCAGCAAAAGAGACTGCCAATAGTTATGGGGTACATTCTCTGGGAAAGCCCTGAGCATAGCTGGCAAGTTGAGACTAATGACCACAAATGGGTCTTAACAGGAATAGGCACTGACTCTGGACAGGGCTTTGCTTATGAGGTGGAAGATGCAACTACCCTGCCTGGTGGTAAAGATGCCCCCCAGTTCTGCACCTGTGTAGCCTTACCTGCTCTGAATGGGAGTGGGCTCAGGAGTGGGTACTTGGACTAGTTAGTATTGCTGCCTGCGATCTAGACCAGCACCACGGCTAAACCTAATGTCCCTTCCAAAGGTGTAAAAGTTTGGATATAAATATAGAGGATGAAAGAATGACTAAATGGGCTATGAATGGAGAGAAATCAAAAAAGGCTCAGAGCAAGAGATGACACTGTCTCTAAGTTCAGTTATACCAAATGCACGAAACAATACTATGTTTGCCAAGCCCATTCCTGCTTTTGAAACCTGACAAGACCAATGAAGTCTGGAGACTTGAGTGGCCCTGGGAGATGTATCCATGCAATATGACAAAGGCCTGGATGAGTAACAATGACTGAATGGGATTCTAGTAATGTGCTAATATCTTTTGAGTTATATATCCTTTTTTTCTTTTTTTTCTTTTTGAGACCGTGTCTTACTTACTATGTTACCTTCGGTAGAGTGTCACGCGTCACAGCTCACAGCAACCTCTAACTCTTGGGCTTAAGCAATTCTCTTGCCTCAGCCTCCAAAGTAGCTGGGACTACAGGTGCCCACCACAACACCCGGCTATTCTTTTTTTTGCAGTTGTCATTGTTGTTTAGTAGGCCAGGGCTGGGTTTGAACCCATCAGTCCCGGTGTATGTGGCTGGCACCCTACCCACTAAGCTTCGGGTGCCGAGCCTATATATCCTTTTGTTGTAAGGGACCCAAGTCCAAAGACTGGGGGTAGACGATGATATTGTGAGGTAATATATTTGGTCTTCCTCAGTCTCCTGGCATACAAGTTCTAATATCCTTAGACTCTCTAAAGTGGAGAATATCTTTTTGTATGCTAATGATTGCCTATGGCAGGCAGTCTCAGGATGGGATCTGGCCACCTGAAGGATCAAGGCAGGATTACAGGGTTGGGACTTTCAGCATCCCAACCTCCCAGGAAGGAGAGAGGGTCTGAAGGTGAAGCTAATCACCAGTGGCCAATGATTTAATCAATCACATCTATGTAAATGAAGCTTTCATAAAAACCCCAGAATACTAGATTTGGGGAACTTGCAGACAGCTGAACACCTACTGGTCCGGGGCGGGGATGTACCTGGAGCGGGCATGAAAGCACTGGACCCCTTCCCTTCCCACACGCCCTGTCCTATGCATCTCTTCACTTGTTTCCTTTTTAATAACCTTTATAGTAAACCAGCAAATAGAGGAAGCATTTCCCTGAGTTCTGTGAGCTGCTTTAGCTAATTAATCACCCAAGGATTGGGGCATGGGAACCTCGATTTATAGCTGGTTGGTCAGAAGCACATGTTAAACAACCTGGAGCTTGCAGGTGGTAAGAGAAGTAGAGGGCAGTATTGGGGACTGAGCCCTCAGCCTGAGGAAACACCATCTCCAGGTAGACAGTGTCAGAAATGAATAAGAGGACATGCAGAGGGTGTGCTACTGGAAGATTACTTGTTTGGCGTGAGGGGGGAACCCCACATACGTGGTGTCAACAGTATTGTGGAACTGTGTTGTGAGAGTAGAAAACTGAGTTTGTTATTCCTATGTTCTCAGACAAGGTCTTTAAGATTAGGCATCATTTAGATGTGACCCAGCTAAGCACATGTGGAAGAAAGCAAGTTTTATTTTAAGATATGGTATACTAGTTGAATTTGGTACCCTAAATAATCTAGTTTATTATAGAGTGTCAGAGTCATATTCTAAGATACTTAGCAGAAATGCTAGTCTTTTACTTCCATTCAAAAGCAGAATTTTACAAATAAGACAGTTCTTTATTCTGTAACTGTAGCTGCATTACAACCAACTTTTTATTTACTTATTTTTCAATCACTCTGAGGAAGATTAAATTTTAAAAAAATCTAAAATGAACTATGTATTTTTATAATATTGTTCACTTCATACACTATGCACGGGCTTTTATAAATCCCTAACAAAGTTACTTTTGCATCTGCTAAAAACTTAGCCTTGAACTGTAGTAGAAATAAAATGCATGCTCAGCACACTGTCTCTGGAGAGAGTAAAATACTTGCAACGTACCTGGGACTACTTGGGTTATGAAGTTCATCAGTTCCACAGCTGGCCTCACTAAGACTGGGGCAGGAGTTATGCACAGCATACACAGACATGCTAGGATGTTCGATGAGAAGGTTTTCCATAGGACTTGTTTCCACTTTGATAGTGGTTAATCCACCTGCAGTAAAACATGGGGGAGGGGTGATAAACCAGCTCTCCTCCATTGGACAGGACTCAAACTGGAGGAAGCAAGAATCACTTGTATCAGCCAAGCATTCAAGAGATGCAGGTAAACAGGAGAAGACCGAAGGGTGCTCAGTAGGGGACTCTTCACTGATGTCGTCATCTTCTTCCTCTTCTGCTGAGAAGCCAGTGCAAGTATCTAGATGGTGGTTCACATTGCAGTCCACGGGTGTTGTTGAAGAGCCCCATGGGAGGGTTATCAACACAAGGCGCAGTCAATGGGTGATAGCCACCCATCAAGTTCACAGCACAGAAAAAGAAAAGATGATACTGTTAGCTGATGCTCACATTCCTTCTTTTAGTTCAGAAACAAAATCATTTATGTTCACTCATAATGAGTGTAAAATAATTTGAGCACTGTGTGAGTCTGTGTCACTGTCCAGGAGAGATTATACTGGCTTTGCAGGAATGGCTTTAGGACTGTTTTTACTCTGCTGAATAAACATACAAGGAGTCATATGAGTTACTGCTTGTCTCATATGAGGGTTTCCCATTAAAGTGCCTCTGATCTGATCAGGCTGTAAGAGTTACAAAACTGGAAAGTCTGATGTCAGTTTCACTGACTCTCTGGCACAGGATGTTTCCTATGATTTTTTTTTTTTTTAGACAAATTCTTGTTTACTTTTAAGGCTTAAAAACCTTCAGTTACTGGTTTACTTATGCAAAAATGGAGAGACAAGATTTTCCACTTCTATGGAAATTAACCAAAGTATACCTTACCTATGAAGTCAACAAGAATCCATTCATCATCTTCTTTCTCCCTAAATTCTGGTGCTTGGTTGGTAGAAGTATTGACTTCACCCACAAACATTTTATTCAGCCTCTGGAACATTGTTAAGGCAAGATTAAGACTTTGGCTGGCTGGCTGTCTTTATAGCTGAGATTTCAAAACGTCTTCAGCTGGTCAGAAGGTACCGGCAGGAGATTAAAGTGCACAAGTTGCTTATTTAACTTAGGTGAACAATAAGAAGAGTCATTATCCCTAAAATAAAAGAGAAAAAGGAGGTCATTTTAAATCAAGAACACACACATACTCTTAGAAGAAAGCATATGCCTCAACCTACATTCTACACCTATTTCTTTCTACAGGAGTTAAAAACAAGAAATACAACATGTAAATATCTTAAAATGTGAAATAAAGGGAAACAGTTGGTTCTTTTTTATTATCTATGTGAATTACATATTTCAAAAGGCAGTTTCTCTTTTAAGTAGATCAGCAAAAATTAGTAACACTCTTGCTGAATGATTGAATGATATTCAACTAAAGTCTTCATGTGGACCCAGCAACAATGCCTGGCGACGACCCTAAAGCCAGGGCCTCCCCTTGACCTGGCTTGTTTTCCCTGCTGTTCTATATTTCTTGTATATGGCTGTAAGCACACCTAATCGCATTTAAAATCTACAAGTACAGCATACTCTGAACTGTAGAAGACTGAGCCTGGCTGCACCTACACCTGGGAACACTATTCCCGTGAGATGGCTCAGCAGGTGGGTGCTGGAGTTAGTGAGCCTGAATTCAAATCCCACTCAGCTGCTCACTCACTGTGTGAGTTAGGAAGCTACACAGCTTCAGCTGAAAACAGTTCCTACCTCAGGGAGTTCTGACAAGCTCTAAATAAGGAACTTCAGCCTTGCTTGATCTCATTCCAAAGTTCCAGATTTATATATCCTTTTCTACCTGGTTACCTGGTAGATATATGAAACAGAACACATACCAAAAATAACTTTTTCCCCCCTCTTTCTCACAAACCTATTCATACATATTACTCTTCATCTCCTCAGTAAGGAGCAGCAGTCACCAAAAACTTAGCAGTTATCCCTGACTCTTTTAAGAGTTGAAGTCTCACTCTGCTGCCCAGGCTGGAATACAGTAGCATAATCATAGCTCATTGCAGCCTCCACTTCCTTGGCTCAAGCGATCCTCCCATCCCAGCCTCCAGAGGAGCTGTGCACTATAGGCATGCACCACCACGCCAAATTTTTCTAATTTTTTATACAGACGGGATCCTACTACATTGCCCAGGCTGGCCTTGAACTCCTGGCCTCATGCAATCCTCCAGCCTCAGCCTCCCAGATTGCTGGGATTACAGGTGTGAGCCACTGTACCCAATCACTCTTGACTCCTTTTGGTCTCTCCCATTATCCTCTCATCTAAACTATCAGCAAATGCCATCAACTTCAACTGCACAGGCAGCTCAAATCTGCCTACTTCCCTCTGTAACTCTCATCCTAATTTAAACCAACTTCTTGTCTCTTTGAGACTTTGTCAAAACCACATTTTAGACAGTCTCCTTGACCCTGCTCTTGTTAAATGAGACAGTGGAGGGAATGGGCTCAGTAAGGTACTTAACACAAAGTCCTCAGCACAGTTCAGCTACTCCATCCACAGGCATTTACTGAGCACCTTTTGTGCATCAGCCATGGTGCCCAGGGGATAGCGCTGTGAACCAGGCCCTCTCATCAGCAGGTTTAACCACCCAGGGTGATGTGTGCTATGGGAGTGGTAATGCCAGGTGTCCCCCTTATTACTTGAGCAGACTCCTGTGATGAGTGACTTTAGTGTTGAGTGGTTGTGAAGGTCAGGAATGGAAGAAGGGGGAGAAGGAACACCATGGAAGTCAGAAGATGAGAAAGGCTCAAGGTTTAGATGGAGGGCTCTGGATGCAAGCTGCGGAGCTAAGTGGGAACCAGATCCTGCAAACCAGAATTAAAAATAAAGACCCAGGTTTCTGGCTTGGCTAACTCAGCGGATGCTGGGACCATTCAGGGGCATAGAAATGAACACTGATGGAAGCACAGGTTGGAGTCATTTAGAATTTGGGCGATGTGCAAGATGATGCAGCTCGAGCAGCCTAGCAGGCACTGAAGGAGAAGTACGGTCTCACAGTGAGCACAGATCTGGGAGCTGCTGACATCAAGTGGGCAAAAACCTGTGAGAGTGGATGAGATCACCTGGAGCTGATGAAAAGCACCTCACTGAGCAATACTTTTCATCACAAGCACCAGCCTTGACTCCACAACTTCAGACTCCTGACAGTTCACTTTTAAAACAACCTTAAGCTCTAGAAGCAGCTGGGTCTGTAGCAAGGAGACTTCTGGTTCAATCTTACTTAGCATGTGAACTGGACTGCTACAATTGTTTGGCACACTGCTAACAGAATGAAACTTTTCAAATGACATTAGAACACTTTTGTGGTCACAGTTCATCCTCTGTCATTAATTATTAAAAGTGGGTAAACAGGAAGTGTCACTTGCATAACCAGTCTTCCTACAACCTCCGGAAGGCAATATGGCCAAATCATAAAGGCTAGAGCTCTAAAGACTAGAGCTCAAACTCAGTTTGACTGTTACACGTAAGGGAGATTGGAAGATTGGAAGAGTGGTTTGTACAGTTTGTTTGACCTGCTGTGGTATGATAGTTATGTCCCAGAAGATATGGGATAACTGAGCTATGGCAAGTTCTGATGTAAACAAAGGTTTTGGAGGATACAACCAAACAGGGAAAAAGATTATTTTCAAAATCTTTTCCCCATTTCTCTTAAATTATGGGGGCAGATATTGCCCCCAAATACAGTTCTGTGTCTGCTGAGCCTGTTGAGAAAATCATCCCAATTCTCTAAAGCACAGGGCTGCTGGTCTGTGGCCCTCCATCCACTAAGCAGCCAGTGCCATGGGTTAGGAAGGGAAGAACCCCACAGAGGAATCCTTGCTCAACCTGGATGGGCTCTATGTCTCCCCCTGTGACACTGTGTGTGGCTTCTCTAGACATGGCTACAAAGCCATGTAATGGAAGGCAGCTTACACCTGGAATATACACAACTCTGCTATAGGAAAGGCTTCCTCTAGAGGAGCTTTCTCAGGAGCAGCATAAGTCAGTGCTCTTTTGATTCCCTGATGTCAGAGGTTGCCTCCAGATCACTCATGTCTCTGCAAGGACAACCAAACTTGGGTGGGTGGAGTCTTCAAAAGCCCAGACAGGAGAGAGAAGAGCTCATCCTTCATCTCCCCTGAGTCCCTGCTGGTATTTGCACACCACACCTGCTGTCACCCTGTGGGAAGGACACAAAGAATGGAGTCCTTGGGAAGAGGAGGAAGGAGCACTGGTTGGGGCATGAGCAGAGAATTCTGCCTCTGATTCTACCACAGGGGGCTGGAGCTAACAATTTGCCTTTCTGAGTCTCAGTCTCACCATCAGAAAAATGGGGAGATTGTGTTGGATTGCCTCTTTACTCCCTTTTCTCCAAAAACTTCAAGCACAATGAAGTGAAGTTGGTCTAACTATGCAAAGTTCCTTGGACCTTGCTTTCTGTACGTTTCACAAAAGGCAAGGAGCTGCTGAATAGTCCCCCACCATTTGCTAAAATTGTCTGATGAGGTAGCCACCAGGCACGACAGAAAGAACACTTGTAATGTGACTAGTGTAACAAACTGAATTTTTAATTTTATTTAATTTCAATCAATTTAAATTAAAAACCTGATAATTGAGTCAATTTTTGGAAAAATTTCAAGCATGTTTGGAATAGTTAGGGTGTGTGAATCTACTTTTTAATGTGTAAATTTTGCAACACTTGAATATAGGATGAAGATTTTTTTTTTTTTCCTGCAGTTTTGGCTGGGGCCAGGCTTGAACTCGCTACTCCTGGTATATGGGGCCAGTGCCCCACTCATTGAGCCCCAGGCCCCAGGACAAAGATTTCATATCTGAATTGAGAGGTGCTGTTATGTGTAGAGAACACACTTGAGGGTAGTTCAAAGACTTACAACCCCTCCCCCCAGAATGTAAAATATAAAATAATTTTTATATTGATTGCATGTTGAAACAAATAATTTTTACATAATATAGTAATACAATTAACTTTATCTGCTTTTATTTTTTAATGTGGCCACAAGAAAATTAAACATACATGTGACTCACATTATATGCTTCTCTTGGACAGGGCTCTTCCAGAAAAATATCCCTAAAGTCTTAACCGCCTATTCTGCAGATGACCTAGAGACTGTCCCTGCCACTCTAGACCTTAGCTCCTGACCAGGGATGGAGGTTCTCCACGTGACTGGTTTTATGTGGAGCTAAAAGGCAAAGCAAAGACCTTCAAACTTCTCTCCTTCTCACACGGTCACTGACTTTAGTAATCACAACTCTGTGATTACTAAATCGCAATGATGAAAGTAAAATGAAAATTCCAGAGAAAGCATGTGTCCTAAGAGGAAAAATTTACAAATACAGCTCTGGAATTTAGCAAAGAGGTAGAGGCAAAGGATAGGTGGGGTAGTGCTGCTGTTCTGTGAGGCACCCATAAGCATTCAGCTGTAGCCAAAACGGGCCTATCAGTCTCCCTGATAGGGAAAAGAAACAAAGTGGGCCCAAATACTTAAGAAGGCAGACTTGTCCCTGTTCTGCTTGACTCAAAAATACCTCCATCTCCTCACTTTCAAAAATAAATTATGTATTTTTCATTATTAAGTGGACAAAACTACATTATAAAAGTTTAGAAAATAAATAAGGAAAATCAGTAGTATTCCATTCCTTGTTGCCATCAATATTAGCACATTGGTGCATTTTCTTCTACCGTAAGGTTTCTTTTGGTCATAGCTGTAGTCTAGTGAATGCACAATTTTGTACTTTGTTTTTGCTACTTAACATTTTAGTATCAATGTTTTCTACATTATTACATGAGTAGATGCTTAGTGGGCAGAGAAAGGAGGCTGAGTTTAATACTCATGGGAAAGAGAAGTCTGGTTTCAGGACTTAGAAAAGGAGTTGCTAGTTTGAAGAACTTATAATTTCTTTTTTCTTAAATACAAGTAGCCCACCAAAAGGCCATACGTTGTGGTACCTAAAGACTAGTGCTGAGGTTAGCCTGCTCTGTTTGAAATCTCGGCTCCGCTACTGGCAACCCAGGTAAATCCAAAGTACAACATCTTGGTGCCTGTTTTCTCAACCTTAACATGGGAATGATGGTTGTAATACTGACTTTGCAGTGCCAACAAGAGGATTAAGTGTGTATCTCTTAGAATAGTAAGCACTCAGTAAATATTAACTACAAGTTTATTCCAAGCTCATTGTGAGACTGTGAACAGTTGTTTAGCATCTTTGGTATAAGTTGCTTTATCCACAGAATGTCTATATAATAATTAAAGCTATTATATGCATATTATTGCTTATTGTATGTGACAGGGCCTTGAGGTACTTATTCTTCCCATTTTGCTGATGAGGAAATTAAGGCTGAGAAATTAAGTAACTTGCTCAAAAGTGACAGAGTTGGTTGGGTGGGCCTGGCACTAGAGCACAAATCCACCTAATTCCAGTCCTATGTTCTCCCTGCACATGATCTTTCAAGCTCCCAGCCTCAACTCCTGTTCTAAGAATCTAAGAAAACAACGCCTTTCAGTTGGTTTTAGCTGCCAGCAGGCGGCTCCAGAAAACATTAAAAAAAAAAAAAAAAAATCCCACAACTTTGATGATCTGACTTCTAAATATGTGTACAGCTGTGGCTCCCTGACAGCTTCAGCACTATCAGGTGGCTAAACACTGCACTGAAAAGCTGCCTCAAAATCATCTCTGTATGTCCCACCTTGTCCTATTACTTAAAAAAAAAAAAAAAAAAAAAAGAATGCTGATTCAAGTAATTTAAAATCAATTTTGAACTGCAGAAAAACCAAGCCAAGAAAGTTGTCTTTGTTTGGTCCACTTTGACCCAGTCTATTCAACTAGTTTACAAGGAAGGTTGTTTCCCCAGGGACCCAGGACTGCCTGCCCTGAAGGCTGAATGACAGGGGACAAAAACTGCAGTGAGTGGTAATTCTTAGCCTGTTAACCCTGAATTTTGAAAGCAGGGCCATTCCCCAGAAACACAGGAGGCAGCAACTGCAGAAAAGAACAAAAGACAGGAGAGAAAACAAGAGACCTTGGTCACAGAAATGAGTAAGGCCCTGGTTCCCAGCAGGAGCCTTTGAAGAGTATGCTGCCAGTTCAGAATTATAGTGAGACTTAAAATCAGAAGCTTTCCAATGCTTTCCTATGTGAAAATGAAAACTGTCTTTCAATTACCAAGCTAATGACCTCAGGATCTTGGGGCATTCATAATGACCTCTGGTTCAGTGACCCCAAGAGTCACATTTCCCCACCTTACCAAAGCTGCTATATTCAGAAGCTTTTAGCCAGGGATGCCCAAATTCTTAGGAGTTACAGGTGTAAAGAAGCTCTTCCTTAATTTACTCTAAATTGGGATTAACACACCGAACAGACATAATCAGGAAATGCAATGAAACAAAGAATTTCCATTTAAAATTCATCAGCAACTTTAAAATAGGAAACACCATTTCTCTTCAATTCGCTGGGTGGCCTTGAGTAAGTTACTTAAGTTTCTCCGTAACTCTGGTTTTCTAGCTATAAAATAACTGAGTCTAATTCATAGCGTTATCAGGAGAATCAATTGAGATACTGTTCAAAGCCCTAAGCATAGTATTACGTATATGGATGGCGATGCTAAAGCACTCAATAAGCCCAAGTGATCAAAATGATTACGATTTAAAATATAACGGGAAAGGAAAATGTTCTTTCTACAGGTGCAGTCTCAAACAGTGATGTGTAAGATCAAGTCGGGTCAAGGAACAGGCAACCGACAGGCGGTCCCTCAGGGCGCGGCCGTCGCTGGGTAACAAGGCAGGGTCCTCGCAGCCACTGGGCCTCCTGCGCTACCGCGCGCGACCCTGCGCTAGGAGGGCGAGCAGAGGGAGCGCGGGGCCGGGGGTAGTGGGCGCGGGGGGCGAGGCGCCGGGCCCAGAGCCCAGATGCCGCTGCCTTGCAGCGACGCGTCTGGGCAGGCGGTGGCCGCAGGCTCCACTCCAGGAGACGGGGGCTCCGCGCCGAGTCCTCAGCCCGCAGCCCCATCCAACGACCGAGGGCAGGAGGAGGAGTGGAGGGGAGTGAGGAGGAGGAGAAAGAGGAGGTTCCGCCGCGGCCAAGAAAACAGGCCACGGTCGGGGGAGGAGGCAGAAACCAAACACCCAACCGCCGCCCAGAGCCGGGGCTCGGCCGGTCCATGTCGCGCCGCGGCCGCCGCCGCCGCCGCACTCCCGGCCCAGGTCTGCCGACGGGGTGGCCGGCCGGGCCGCGGCGACACGAAAAAGCAGCGCGAATCTCCGAGAGCGCAGGGTCGGCGCCCCGAGGGCAAGGCGCGCGGCCGGACCCGCCGGCCTCGGGGACCCGGGTGGGCGGCGAGGCGGCCCCGGACGCCAGCCCGCCCGCACTTACGTGGGCCGGAGCGGCAGAGGGATGCGCGGCGAAGGCAGCGACCCCCGGGCTCCGCGGCGGGAGGCGCGCACTGGCGAGGGGCTGCTGAGGGAGCGGCGGCCGGGCCGGGCTGCGCTCGCTCGGGCCCTCGCTCCGGTCCCCGGACGGCAGGCGCGGAGCTGCTCCGGCCCTCCTGTGGCTGCGCGCAGGCTGGCCCGTCCAGGTCCTTTTGTTGTTGTGCAGCGCTCGGAACAGCTGATCGGCCGCTCCGCCCGCCGTCGGGCCCGGCCGCCCCGCCCCGGGGCCGCGCCAGGCCCGACCCCACCAATCGGCGGCGCGGGCGCCCCGGGGCCGCCCTGCGAGAGGTTGTCACTAACGCACGTGACCTGGCGCCGAGCCCGGCGACGCTCTCAAGTCAGAAACAAGCCCGGGCAACAAAAGCCGGGAGCCCAGGGGCGAGCGGAAGGGCAGGGGCACAGGAGAAAAGGGGGCGCAGGGGCTCCCACAAGTGGGAGGCGGCGAGAGCCTGGCGGGAGGGAAGAGCCCGGGGAAGAACGAGCAGAGCAGGAGGAGGAGCCCGCCTGTCCTCCGCGGCCCCTTTGGCCGTGAGGAGTCGTGAGGAGTCGAGAGGAGTCAAGAGCTTGGGGCCCTGGGAACACAACATTTTTTCCTGTAACAGGAAAAATAAGGACACCGGGAGTGATGGGCTAACTCCTTCAAGAGTCTCATTCTGGCCGTTGTAGGACGAAACCCGTAGACCGGTAGTAAAGAGACTGGGCCTTCTTGAGAATGAAGGTCTGTCTGGGCTCCTGGTATAGCAGATAGCGGCCCACTCAATCCCCCTTTTACAACCAGGAGCCAAGCCCCATCTGCTATGAAAGCTGACAGAAGAGGCATGTGACCAGGCCTGAAGGCAGAACGGTCAGGAACCTCGAGGGCCCTCTGCCAAGCAGGCAAGAAGAACCCTGGTGAAGATGAGTTAGGAGAGTGCTGCTTCCCTGGGGCTATGCAGCTCCGCTCTGGTGTGACACCAGGAGCTTAAGACCTCTGTTCTGTTTACATATGTGCAAAGGGGGAGCATTCACAGGGGCCTGCCTACTCACCAGGTTATTTATAGAGAGAAGGAAATGAGACAGTGGACTTAAAATTGTTTTCCAAACCAAAGCTCTGTACGTATATGGGTGGATTAACTGTCTGGCAAAGGCAAGGGAGTCATGTCCCTGCACATCAGCTCTCGTGTGTATTCTATTTGGACTGGGCTGTAATTTTCTGACCCAGGGTGAAATTTATGGTGACCTTCAAGGTATGTCTATCATACAATTGAAAGACCCTCAGATTCTAAACCTCACCAGAATCCAGAGATAGTACATTTCTAACAATACTGGCTTTAAGGTATATAAACTAAAGTGCAGGAATTGTCTGACACCCAGGAGTAATGATCAAAATGTGTTGTCTTGGGAGGTGAAGCAAGGCTATACTTGCGGACTAGACAGTCTCACAGAATTGAACATGCTTTGGTTTTTAGGTTTTGGCGAATCAGGCTTACCCTGATATTTTCTCTCAAATGCTATGGTAGGAAGTTGGTGAGTTCTGGTTTCTTCTTAGGAATCTGTGACCATCTTCCAATTCAGAACCAAGGTATGGTGTCAAGTATAAGGGTTTAATTTTCTTCAAAGTAAACAAAACCCTACTTTTTTCTAGATTGATAAAGTTTATCATGGTTATAGGCAATATATGAAAGCATACAACCTGGTTAGGATAAAGAAAGCAATATTGGATAGATGATGTTTCCAAGGATGGAAACAACATTATCTCCTTCGTAATAAAGTAGAGTCTGTTTTTCCTCCCTTTAAATCTGGGTTGGCCCTGTGACTGCTTTGACCAATATAATGTGGCAGAAAAAAAGTGTTTATGACTTCCAACCACACCTGAACATTAAGCAAACCTGATAGCTTCTGCTTTGCACTCTGGGAAAAGCCAACTGTCACAGAATGAGAGACCACCATACTGTGAGGAAGCCCAACCTAGCCATGGGGAGAGGCCACATAGAGAGGGCTGGCCTGCACATAGGGCTTTAGCTCATCCCAGCTGAGGCACAAGACATACAGTGAAAAAGCCCACTGGGAAGTTTCCAGCCCCAGCAGACACCATAGGGAACAGAGATAAGCCATCTCCACTGAGCCATGCCAAAATTATAGAACTATGAACAAATATATGATTGTTGTTTTGAGGGACTAAAAGCAGCAATAGACAACCAAAACACAAAGCTAACAGAGATGCCCATCACAGATCAACCATCTCTAAACTCTACAAAGTAGAGTTTCTGTGACAAAAATAAAAAGTTTTTATATATATATATATATATAATATCAGGAGTCATTTGCTTTTTGCATATTATCTTGCTGATTTATAATCTTCCCACCTGGTGCTTGTTTGTCCCAGTGGTTTACCAAGGAGGCAGGGGGGTCGGGCAGCACAGAAGTGTGCCCCTATGAGGGAGGAGTACTTTACTACTGACATTGTTTGGAACTGTTGGAGCATGATAATAACAGAAAACAAACTGATTTTTTAGTCAACTTCATCATTGTTCTAAATTTCTCTAAGACAAAAAAGAAAAATAGTTCACTGCCTATGGCCCGCACCTGGGATGGATCCACAGCCTCCCTCCTTGGTGTGCCCCTGGTTCACATAAATAAATGCAGTGAGGCTCAGGAGTATTGTCATCTCCACAGCATAGAGCTGTCTGAACACAACCGAACTGTCAAATCACACCTGCCTGGGCAGACCCAGTGAATCCAACCATCCTTTAATTCACAGGATAATTCTTAGCGTGTTGCCATAGTACCCACTTCTAGGCTGACCCCCTGCTGTGGGGGTGGCCCTTTACCCATCTGTCAGAGTCCTTCTCTTTTCCATGGAGCTCAATACACTCCCTTATCTATCCTAACAAAAGGGATTGAACCTCAAGTTTTGTTCTGAAGGCTCACAGGGCAAGACCACATTCATGCCAACATCTAGATTCAATGCAGCGAATGCCCCTGCCTCCTACTTGCAAAATCGAGGCTTTTTCTTGGTAGAAAAAGAATGTTATTTTCTACCAAGTCATGGGATGGATACTCAGGGCAACCTCAGAACACAGAACAGCAGGTCATTCAGTCTTTGCTGAGAACCTCAAACTGAAGTCCACTTAGGTCATTTTCAATTTATCCATCAACTAATAGGGTCTGCTGGACTTCTACTATGGACCCAGTATGTTGCCTTGAGAAAGACAGAAGAATTTTTGTTTAACTATATTTTAAAAGAACAATCACTTGGAATTCCAGTGAAATTTATTGTCCTGAAGAAAGGAAGAAAAGGGTCTGCCTGTATCTCTTGAAAGCCTAGAACAGAAGGAAGCAAGATTCAGTGAACTTCGTTTTCTGAAATAAGAGAAAACAGAAATCCATTTGAGTTGCCAGTTAGAGTCCTCAGGAAAGAGTCAGGAATTATCCCAGAGCTGTAAGTATATTAGCTTTTCAAGACTCTGAAACCTTTGTGAGTTTGGTATATTAGTTTTCTCAACCCTATTTCCACATAATAATTAGGAAAAAAATCCTTAAAGTAAAAAAGGATCTGTGTGCTGACTGGGGTGCCAGGACAGAGAAAGGAGGTGGGCCCACTGTACTCAGCTGCAGTGCTGGGGAGAAAAGCCCTTAAAAGCTGTGGTAGCATGTGCTGGACTGTGACCAATTGATGACAGCTCTAGGCCTAGAGTACTTTCTCTGGCTTCTGTAAACTCCTAACTTCAAAGACTTTTTAGTCTCTGGATACATGCACAGATAAGAACTCAATTATTTAGAATTATGTTAAAACTCACCCTTAGAGCAGAAAGTAAGGTCACCCCTTGATATAGACTGTCTCACCATTCATTAACCTAGCTACTGAAGCCATGAAGAGCCTCTATGTGGGGCAGACCTGACTTGGTGCTGGGGTGGTTGTTGGAAGTTAGCTGAGATGTGAGAGCAAAGGTGTTTTATAACTGCCACAAAGACCTCTTTACTCACATTGTTACTTCTGGGTCATTACCCAACAGTTCACAAGTACCAGAGGCTATCCAGGGTGAGGTCTATAACCATGAATTGCTCTGCTATGGTGATAAGTTGGGTACAACATGTCTTTCTACCATTCTTAAAAGGATATTTAGACAATATGACTGCTACTTACATAAGCTGCATGCCGCCTAAATCAGCCGCCTATTTAAGGAAAACTTCCTTATTGTCATTATGTCATTTTTTGTTTGTTTGAATTCACTGTCTTAAATATCAATTACATTTTGCAGGATTATTTTGTGCTCTTAAATATCCAGATATTTTGATGGCTTTAGCAAAACCAGGCCTCAACAAAAATCTAAGGCAGATTCTTTTATTTATTTATTTATTTTTGAGATAGAATCTCACTATGTCACCCTTAGTAGAGTGCTGTGGCATAACTGCTCACAGCAACCTCAAACTCTTGGGCTGAAGTGATTCTCTTGCCTCAGCCTTCCAGGTAGCTGGGACTACAGGCGCCTGCCACAATGCCTGCCTATTTTTTGTTGCAGTTGTCATTGTTGTTTAGCTGGCCCCGGGCTGGGTTCAAATCGGCCACCTTTGGTGTATGTGGCTGGTGCCGTGACCACTGTGCTATAAGCGCCAAGCCTAAGGCGAGATTCTTGATTTCTGTTCTTTTGGTCCCTCTTCTCCCCCTTTATTCCTCTTTGGAAAGAGTAGTCATTTCTTTCCTTTTGTAGCTCAGACAGAGGGAGGAAGTGAGTAGCATAATCCCATAAACATTGAACATCAACCACACATTCATTCAGGCCACAAAATGCCCTAAGTGCCTGCTGTGTTCGTAGCACACATGAATTCACTCGACAGTTATTTAGTCAGTGTTTGCTCTGTGCCAGGCACTGGAAGTACAGCAGTGAACGAAGCAAAGTCTTCAGGAACCTTCCTTCTAGCAGAAGAGACACAATAAGCAAGTAAACATGTAATGTACTGAGTGCTGTGAAAATAAAGTTTGGTAAAGTGTTCAGGCGGTCAGTGGTGACCTTGGCACAGGTGGTGAGGAGGTAGGGTGGTCAGTGGAAGGCCTCTCTGAGAAGGTGGTACTTGTACAGGGGGAACTGAAGAGCAGGAAGGAAACAGTGCAAAGTCAGCAAGTGCAAAGGCCTGAGGCAGATGGACCCTTGACATGCTCAGGGAACAACATTTAGCATGACCTGGTATCTCTGATCAGACCCATCTGTCTACAAGTTGAAGAGCCATAGAACTTTAAATTCCTTTGCAGTCTTTTGAGTTTTTGAAACTCTTCCAAAAAAGCATACAGGTCCCTGAGAAGTAACTTTTTGTATTTATTATTACAACATAGAACTAAATTGTAGAGCCCTGAGAACAAGTCTCACAGAATGGGTCTCAAAGAATCAATTCTGTTGCATGCCGGGAAGGCAGAAACTCTCTGTGCTATCTGTTAAGGAAGGAACAGGTAATTATGGAGTTCCTGTTCTGGATTGGAGACAGTTACTTGTCTTCTGAATGTCTCGGTTTCCTCACTTATAAAAGGGTGAAAATAATACCAGTTCAGAGAGACAATAAAAGCAGAAAAGTGCCTGGCATACTTAGTCTGTTTTGAACTGATCTAACAGAATACCTTAGATGGGTGATTCATAAGGCACAGAGATTTATTCCTTACTGTTCTATAGGCTGGGAAGTCTAAGGTCAAAGGCCTTGCAACCTTTAAGCCACTTCTTGCTGCATTATCCCATCACCATGGCAGAAGTATGTGTGACAGAGGAAAGGCAAACACAATTCTTTTTATCAGGAACCCACTCCTGTGACAACTAACCCACTCTCGTGATAATGGCATTAATTCATTCATATGGCAGAGCACTCCTGACCTAATCACCTCTTAAATCGTGGTGGATTGGGGATGAAGTTTCTAACACATCAACTTTGGGGGATACATCCAAACTATAGCACTTCTTGTTTTAACGATTTTCTTTCTAATCAACATGTGGAAATAGGATTTCAAAAGAAAAGAGAAAAAAACTAAAGTTTAAAAGCTTAAATAGCTTTTGAGAATTTGAGTCTCCGCCCACCCATAAAATTAACAGCAAAATATCTTCGTCTTCTTTAATAAGTCTATAAGCAGAAATCACTGAGGTGGTCTAGACTCATGCTTGAATTTGTGTCTGTCTACCCTACATTTTGTATTGTCTGAATTTTCCAAGCCACACTTGGGAAAATAAACCCCTTCCAAGCATACACTGACACATGTGATTTATTTTACCTGCTTAAACACAAATGCAATTGAAACCAATCAATCCTGGAAAGTAAACTCCTGGAAGCCACATTATCCATAACTCAGAACAGGATTTAGAGTGAGAAGCAGCTGCCTCTAATGGTTAAGAGCACTAGGTGCAGAGTCAGACCTTTAGTGCAAGCTGAATGACCTTGGGTCTGACCTCTCTGAACCTCTGTTTCCTGATTCATAAAATGGAAATGATAATAATGCCTCCTTAGGTGGTTCTGAGAATTAAAGGAGAAAATACAGGTAAATGATTTAATACAATGCTTGGGGATTGGCGCCTGTAGCTCTGTGGTTAGGGTGCTGGTGGATTCAAACCTGGCCCAGGCCTGCTGAACAACAATGACAACAACAACCACAAAAAAATAGCCATGTGTTGTGGCAGACACCTATAGTTCCAGCTACTTGGGAGGCTGAGGCAAGAGAATCACTTAAGCCCAAGAATTTGAGGTTGCTGTGAGCTGTAACACCCTGGCACTCTACTGAGGGTGACATAGTAAGACTTTGTCTTAAAAAAAAAAAGAAAGAAAGAAAGAAAAGTACAATGCTTGGCACAATATTAAAAGCATAACTTGTGTGTGCTGAGTTCTCCAACCTTCAAGCAAGTGCCTCTCCAGGAGAAGTTTTGAGCCAAACCCTGAATGATGTAAGGGGCAAGCAAGCTCTCTGAAGCTCTAGGTAGTGATTAGTCATAGAGGCAAAGAAACAGTGAGTGAGAGGCCCCACAAGACCACAAGGATACTAGGGGCCAGCAGCGTGGCCTGAGGGCAGTAAGGGAAGAGGACCAGGGAATAAGAGGTTAGAAAGGTGAGTGGGGCCTGGATCAGGAGGGAACTTGCAAACTAGGATGAGAAGTCTGGATTTCATTCAAAATGGGTTGGGGAAATGAATGAGAGGGTTTGTTAGTTTTAAGAGAATCACTCTAGCTGCTGTGTAGAAAATAGCCTACAGAGAAGCAAGATGGTAGGTGGGGAGATAAGATGCAGGAAGGAAGGTTGGGTTGGGAGCAGGATGGCAGCAGTAGAGGGGGACATAAATGGTTGAAGGAGGATTTATTTCTAAGGTAGCAACAATGAGGCTGATGTGAGGTGAGAGAGAAAGACAGAATCAAAGATGATGCCTGAGGTTCTGACCTCCCTGGGTGAAGGACTCTTTGTTAAAGGGAATGGGGAGATAAGAGGCGGCACATGGACCTTGAAGGCTTTCGATATGCAGGTGGGAAAGTCCTGTCCATTGAACATTTGGGTCTGGATCCTGAGGGAGAGGTAGGGGTGGTTATGTAAATATGCCACCCTGAACTGACTGAGCCTGAAGCTCAACAATATACAGAAGAAGGAAGATAAGGACAGGGAGGGGCAGCAGCGGGGTAAGTGAAAAATGAGAGAGCCTGGTGGTCTGGAACCCAATGCTGAAAATGCCTTCAGAAGGAAATTGTGACCAACTGCAGAGAAGCCCAATATGATGGGGACAGAGAGGTAATCTTTGGATCCAGCAAGATGGCTGTCAGTGGTGACCCTGGCACAGGTGGTTCTAGGGGATCAATTGGGAGCTACTGAGTCCTGACTAGGGGGGATTAAAGAGAGAAAGGAAAATGAAATGAAAGAGAGACTGGGAGGCGAGGAAGCAGACATTAAAAAGTCTAAAAAAAATGTATGTGTTTGCTGTGGCTGCCACAATAAAGTACACAGACTGAGTTGCTTAGAGAACAGAAATTTATATTCTCACGGTTCTGGATCCTGGAAGCCCAAGACGGAGCTGTCAGCAGAGCTGGTTCTCTGGAGGCTGGTTCTCTCCTGGGCTTGTAGATGGCTGTCTTCTCCCTGTGTGCTTAATGTCTGTGTCCTACTCTCCTCTTATAAGGACACCAGCCATAGTGAATTCAGCCCACACAATGGCCTCATTTTAATTTAATCACTCATGTGATGACCCTGTCTACAAATATAGGGGTTAGGGCTTCAGTATATCAATTTGGGAGGGGCACAATTCAGACCATAGCACTAAAAAGTTCTTTTCTTGTTTTATGGAGTTTGCTGTAAAGGAGTGCAAAGGATTAAGGTGGAATTAGAGGGGAATGGGAAGGCAGGGAGGTTTTGTCTTTTGTATTTTTACTATGGGAGGAATGACATCTGCTGGCATTGCTGGTGAGAATGGTATGGAAGAGAAGGTGAAAACGGCCGGCCGCAAGAGAGAAGGGGGGTCATTGCTGTAGCAAAGCCCTCGGAGTATATGAGAAGAGATGGGATCAAGAGGTGTCAAGTGACTTCCTCGGGTCACATAACCCGTGAGGGGGTGAGTTTGCACTTGACCCCAGGAGTTCTCACTCTGAGACTCTACAGCAGACGTCCTCAAACTGCGGCCAGGGGGCCACACGAAGCAGTGTGAATTGTATATGTTCCCGTTTTGTTTTTTACTTCAAAATAAGATATGTGCAGTCTGCATAGGAGTTTGTTCATAGTTTTGTTTTTTTTTAAACTATAGTCCGGCCCTCCAATGGTCCGAGGGACAGTGAATTGGCCCCCTGTTTAAAAAGTTTGAGGACCCCTGCTCTACAGTTTCAGCAAACTACATATCAGTTCCTGTCTTTGGGAGCAGCAATAAGCATAACGATCCTTCAGGACTTAAAGGAGGAAACACATTTGCATATCAAGTTACGGCTGTCCAGGCTCCCTGCATTCTAGGTGCTAAGGGATCAGAGGGGCTGTGAAGGAGGTGAGGGGCTCCTGGAAGGGGAAAAGGAGGACAAGCAGAGGAGCCTCTATTTGCTTAGTGGATGAACTGAAACATTCTCAGGAAGTCCACTTCCAAAGGTGGTTGAATATTTTGAATGCTGACCCAGAGCTGGCCTATTTGTTTGAACTGACCTTGGCTTCAGGTCCCCACCAATTTCAGACGTTTGCATCATCAGCTTTTCATATGCCGATTGTATCCTCTGTCCCCAGTGCCAAGGAGCATGTGGCTTTGTGATTCTGCTTCTACAAACTCTGTTATCACAGCACTTGCATATCAGAGCCCAGATGTTAAACAACTAAATCAATAAATAAACCTTGGCTTCACATTTTGTACAGATGAATTTAACTGACACACATACAAACAGTCTCTTAGCTACTGCACAGCCTCTGTGTCACCAGGTCTCTGCCTGCAAACACTTCCTTCTTTTTTTTTGGTAACAGCTTTATTGAAATATAATTCACATGCTGTACAGTTCATCTATTAAAACAGGCAACTCATTGTTTTTTCCTGTGTTCAGGAGTTACTAACATTTCCCTCTTGACACTGTGGTTTTCACCTGAGTAGATAGGTCAAACTCAGTCCAACTCTGCAATTTTGATCATGACCATTTCCAAACCTGTAAAGGTTATCTGAAGACAAATGTAGATGTGACTGGAACTTCCCTGGTGCGTAGTTAGCAGCTGATGCCTCATCTAAGTTCACCCAGTGAAAACTGCACCACATCTGTGATATGGGCAGCTGTCGTGGAATAAATAAACAAGGAATTGAGTGAGCAGTTTGAACACAGGGATGAATGCCTTACTTGGTGCTTAGACAATGGCATCTCAATATTTTTAATCCAAATGGCAGAACATTAAATCTCTTACATTTGTTTCATATCTTCTTACCAACCTTTCTGCTAAAATTAAACGCTCCATTTCATTATCCTCCGAAGTGTTTGTTTTGAAACCGCGTATGTCCTCCTTCCTTTCATGGAAACCACCTGTACCAGCAACCACCGAAGCTGCTGCAAACATTTGTTTTTGATAATAGTGTATTTTGAATGTCTGTGGTTTCATTTTCTATTTTTGTCCCTTACTGTTGTAACTTTTTGATCTCTTCATACCTTTTACGGGTAGCTTTGCTTTCCCAGGCATTCGCCCTCTGCCCAACACGTCAGCTACATAAACTGTGACAAGACTATTGCAAGATTCCTCTATCATTATGACCCTACAGACTTATTTGGCTTTTTATTGATTGTATGCAATCATTTCCAAACAAGAAGAAATTATGTCCAGAGGGATCTCCTTTGAATTTTTGACCTACAAAACAGATAAGCAAAATCAAATAAAATACTTAGTCCCAGTTAGAAAACTTTCTCTCTGAATTAGTCAGGGTTCTCCATGGACACACGAAATTCATCACCACGTTCTCTCTCACTTAGCACCATCAAACTTTTTGTTCATTCAACAAGAACTTTTACCATTTCAAAATCAGTGCCATTATCTAATGTAGTGGTCCCAACATTTTTAGGAACAGGGACCAATTTCATGGAAGACAATTTTTCCACAGATCTGGGGTGAGAGGGCTTAGATTCTCATAAGGGGTGTGCAACCTAGTAGGGTCAAACTCCTACGTGCATCTAATGCTGCCGCCGACCTGACAGGGGCAGAACTCAGGGGGTGATGTAAGTGTGAGGGGCAGCTGTAAATACGGATGAGGCTTCTTTGCCTGCCAGCTCACTCACTTGGCCTACCACTCATCTCCTGCTACATGGCCCAGCTCCTAACAGGCCACAGAACAGCCACAGGTCTAATGACTTACAGTTTTTATATGGTTTCATCTACATTATTTAAACTGGTTCTCCCAAGAATTTGGAGAATGAAGTCAGGGAAATCATTATTATTCTCATTTCTTAGACTAGAAAACTAAAGTCTCCTGGTTAGCACGTAACACAAAAGTACTAACAATTAGATGATTTGAATTTTAGTACAGAATTTTTCCCCAACGTATACTAGCCATCACATATGGCTATGATTCTCCAACTTCAGGTGCAACAGAATCCCCTCAAGGGCATGTTACAACTTGGATTGTTAGGCCCCATCCCCTGCATTTCTGATTCAGAAGGTCTAGGGTAGGGTCTGAGAATTTCCCCATCAATCCCCATGGTCCTCCACTTTCTCCCTTGCCTTCACCTTCTCAGCTTCCCTTGTAGCTAGGGATGACCATGTGATACAGTTTTGGCTAATAAGATGTCAGCAGATTTCTTCTGGAAAACCTGTGCTTTTCTGATTAAAGGGGACGAAGTTGGCTCTTCACCCTTCCTGCTGCTTCCTACCCAGAACAGATATTCAATGTTCAGAGGTACAGCAGCCACTTTATGACCAGCATGTTCAAACTGACAGGATAGAAAGCTAGGAAGAGGCTTGGTTTCTGGTGGCTCTAGGTTTCTTACCTCTAAACTTCTTTTTGTGTGTGAAAAAGAAATTTCTAATTATTTGATGTTTAAGCCACTAAAGCCAGGCTCTCTGTGACTTGCAGGCAAATGTATCCCTACTTGATACAGAGAACAGTATAGCATGGGCACTACATGAGAAATGGCATTTAATAATCATGGTTGAGGCCCCATTCTGTAGCTGACATTGTTCAAAGAGAATGAAGCAGGGTTTTTGCTCCTGAGATTTTTGTAGCCAAGATCAAAAAACCACCAGCTAACCACCTAAATGATAATATATTGTGATAAGCACAGAGGTATAAACACAATGCTATGAAATCTCAGACAAAGAGAGCCTTACTTTAAGAGATCAGGGAAATGCTCCTAAGAGGTGTGACAGAAACAAGGCCTTGAAGGATGAATAAAGTCTGTCAGGTAGAGAAAGAGAAAAATACTCTGTTTGTGTCCCTTCTCTCCCTTACCCTCAGGGGCTAGAGACTGACCCAGCTGGAGATGTGTTGGAACAAGGGCTGTGGCAGAACTTCTAACTAGGCAACGGGTGATTTCCAAACCCAAGCTGCTGGCAGAGCCAACTGCAGTAAACTCATAGTCCAGAGAACCAGGAGGGAAGTTGTGAATGTTGCCAAAAACCCTTGATGGCAGGTGTAGGGAGCCAGAAATCTGGAGCTGAACAAGCCAGAGAACCAGAGAGCAGAGAGCATTCGGGGGAGGGCAGGGCAGTAGCCTGAGGAACCAGGAGAGGCTTTTCAAGCCAGTGAGCAGCTCAGTGCACAAGCCCAGCAGGTAGGAAAGTACCGCATTTTATCATCTTATCATTCAATTCATTTTCACTCTTAGCCCTCATCCTGTTAGGCTTGTGAGAAATTCAGTCATAGCCTTTCTTGGGGCTTCCCCTGTACCCAAGGCTGTGCTAAAATTCATACTCAGATAATTTATTTAGGACTCAACTACAATATGGACTTGACATTACAAAGGCAAACAAATGTAACCAAATCTCATGTACCCTCATATTAACCTGAAATAAGAAAAATTCTTAGCCTGCAGGGCCCGTCAGTCCCCGCACTGCTGTTTCTATGACAGAAGGAAGGGTTTTTATATAAAAGGCTGTAGGATCCTATCTCCCTGATGTATACTGGGCATTTATACCATGTGCTAACACATCCTCTGGTGCTTCCCAAAAGCAGGGCACAGGTCCCTGCATGCTGGTGGGCCCCAGAGACCCCTCTTTTCTCTCTCCAGGCCCCAAATTCCCTCTAGAAATCCCTCCCTCTAGACTGTTTCTGTCAGAGACCATCACCACAAGCTCAGTACATCTCAATGATGGGCTCAGGGTTGAGGAAAGGCAAGCCCCAGGTGGAGAGTCCCCAGATAATTCTGCTGTCCATCTGCTTGGCCTCCTCTGACACTAAGAATAGATACTTTTAGAAGGGGGGGGGGAAGGGGGAAATGAAGGGAGAAAACAAATTAAGCTTTTAAACAATAATTGGGCCACCTATTGACGGTGATGGCATGGCTCCAGAACCAAGGGCAGAACACACACATTCCAACAGGTACAAAGACAGTCAGGAAAAGGCCTGGTCTGTTTGGAGAACGGTAAGTTCCCAAGGAGTGAGGAAAAAGAAGAGGCTGGAAATGACTCGGTGAGTGGCCTTGGACGATCATTTGTGGAATTTGGATTTTATTCTGTAGGTAACAGAAGTTAGGAAAGGTCAATAAGCTATGCTGAGACATGATTCTGCTTTTTTTTAGATATGGGATCTTGCTATATTGCCCAGGTTGGACTCCATGTCACAGGCTAATAAAGCACTGATAAGAGTTTAAACCAAGGGTAGCAATGGAGATAGCAAAGCACGGTCACAGCTCTGAGATAAATTGAAATTGGTCATCACTTGCCTATGAAGAATGATGGTAAATGACAGAGAGAGAGGTTGGTGAAGGTTCCAAGATTTCTAGCTCGGGAGACTAGGAAGTTGGTAAAGCCATTTACCTGAAGGTGGGAAGACACAGGAAAATGGGGCAGGTGATGGGGAGGAGAGAACTGAATGTATTTAGCACAGTTATGTGCCAGACACTGTTTTAGATCATAGAAACCCCATGACGGGAGTGTGTTAGGGCAACTTGAATGTATGCTTCCTATTTGGGGGCAAGGGGGAGGGGGAAAGCTCTATAAAGTAGGGTGTTTTTTTTTTTTTGTTTTTTTTTGAGACAGAGTCTCAAGCTGTCATCCTAGGTAGAGTGCCATGGTGTCACAGCTCGCAGCAATCTCCAACTCTTGGGCTTAAGTGATCCTCTTACCTCAGTCTTTTCTATTTTTAGTAGAGACAAAGTCTCACTTTTTGCTCAGGCTAGTCTCAAACTTGTGAGCTCAAGCAATTCACCTGCTTTGGCCTCCCAGAATGCTAGGATTATAGGCAGGAGCCACCACTCCTGGCCTTTTTTTTTTTTTTTTTTTGAGCAGAGTCTTGCTTTGTCACCCTGGGTAGAGTGCTATAACATAGCTCACAGCAACCTCAAACTCTTGGTCTCAAGCGATCCTCTTGCCTCAGCCTCCCAAGTAGCTGAAAGTACAGGCACCTGCCACAATGCCTGGCTATTTTTTTTTTTTAAGAGATGGGGTCTCACTCTTGTTCAGGCTGGTCTTGAACTTGTGACCTCAAGCAATCTACCCACCTTGGCCTCCCAGAGTGCTAGGATTACAGGTGTGAGCCACCGCCCTGGGGCACAATGTAGTATTTTTTTTTTTTTTTTTTGGTACAGAGTCTCACTATGTCGCCCTTGGTAGAGTGCCATGGCATCACAACTCATAGCAACCTCAAACTTTTGGGCTTAAGTAATTCTCTTGCTTCAGCCTCCCAAGTAGCTGGAACTACAGTTACCTACCACAATGCCCAGCTATCTTTTGGTTGCAGTTGTCATTGTTGTTTAGCTGACCTGGGCCGGATTCGAACCTACCAGCCTTGGTGTATGTGGCTAGCACCGTAACCACTGTGCTACAGGTGCTGAGCCTAAAGTAGTATTTTCATTTCTATTTCAGAGATGAGAAAACTAAAGCTCAGAGATGCTCTTGCTCACTAATGTTTACTCAGGAAGTAATGAAGTTGGGATTGGAAACTACATCTTCTCGGCTCCATGATCCCTGCCCCTGCCCATACATTTCTAAATACCATTCAATTTGAGACACATAGGCGTTACTGGGGGCTCTTGAGTCTGGAGCTTGGGAGATAGGTAGGAAGTGCAGGCATCAGTTTGGGAGTCTGTATTATGTAGATGGTTCTGGAATCCTGGGAGCCAATTTGATCACCTGGGGAAAGCACATGGCATGAAAAAGTAAGACAAAGAAAGACAACAGGAACTTTACACTTAAGGGATATGTGAGGCTTGTAACAGAAAGAAACAAAATTACGAGTGTTTTTCTCTTCCCAGAGAATTCAGAGGTAGGGTTTTCAGGGTTAGAATGTTGGCTTTATTAGATAGTCAGGCTTCCTTTTTCTTCCACCATATGTAGTGTGTTCCATCCTCAAATGTGTTTTCCATTTTTTAAAAAAATAGCCACTTTAGGCCCCACCATCCTATTTCAGGCAGGAGGAAGAGGCCAAGTGAGCCTGCTTTTAAGGAAGTCTTCACAGGAGACTCAATGCATAACTTCCTCTTACATTGGCCAGAACTTAGAACTCCTCAAGTGAGGCTGGTCACGTAGTTCTTGAGCTAGGCTCCTTACTGTGCCAACTGAGTCAGGTTCTCTTGGTAGGGAGTGAGAGGAAATGGCAATTGGGTAGACCAGTGTAATCTCTGCCATATAAGGGTAGACAGAACAAAGGAAAAGATAAAGGACAACATTTAGAGAGAGTGAAAGGGGAGCGAGAACAGTGTTATGAAAACTGTAATAGTTCAAGTTATTGAAAACCCAGCCTAAACTAGCTGAAACTTTGCTTACAGAGTCAAAAACATTTACAAGCAGGGCAGGTGGGTTTCTTGGGTCTCTGGCTTTGCAACTTTTCTTGGACCTGCCCCTCTGTGTTGGCCTTGCTTTCAGGCTGGCTTCACAAATAGTGGTGGAGAGGTTGAAGCTGTTCCATGACTCACATGTGCATTCCACATCGTCCAGAGCAAGACAAATCATCTTCCTAGCAAAAGTCTTGAAATTGATTCATTCATTCACTGAATAAAAAATATTCCTGAGTATGTACTGTGTGCCAGGTACTTTTCTAGGTGCTGGAGATAATATGAATAAGACAAACAGGGATTGTTTTAGTCATCTATTGCTGCATAGCAAATTATCCCCAAACTCAGAGACTTAAAACAACAGACATTTATTATTTCAGTTTCTGTGGGTCAGGAATCTGGGCATGGTGTTAACTGGGTGCCTCTGACTTGGCGATCTCTCATAAGTTTTCAATCAGGGGATCAGCTGTGGCTACAGTCATCTCCAGGCCAACTGGGGGAGGACTCACTCCCGGCTCACTCCTGTGGCTATTGGTGCAGACAGGGCTTCATTGCTGTGTGGGAGTCTCTATCGGGGTAGGGGGAGAGGGTGGAGAGGACCGAATAGAAAGTTCTTGTGTAACACAATCTCAGAAGTCTTCTCATTACTTTTTCCATATTTTATTTGTTTTGAAGTATGAAGTATGTCATGAAGTCCAACTCACACGCAAGGGGAGAGGATTATTTGTGGGCAGGGATACCAGGAGGTTGGGATCACTAGCAGCTGCTTTGAGGCTGCCTAGCATGGAGGTATATTCTAGTCAGTGGAGATAGGCAATAAATAGCAGGTGTATTATGCCAGGTGCTGATAAGTGCTATGAGGTGAAAAGAAAGCCACATAAAGGAAAGCTTTCTCATGAAATGACATTTGAGTAGAGTCTGCAGCAAATGAGGCAGCAAGCCTGTGATGTCTGCAGAAAAGCATTCCCACTAGAGGGAAGGGCAGGTACAAGCTCCCTAAGCCACGCACATGCTTGGTGTCTAATGAGTCACACAACTGATGCGGCTGGAACCCAGTAAACAAGGAGAGAGATCAAGTTAGAGAGGTGGGGGCAGGATTATGTAGATCACCCAGAGACTTAGAGGAAATGGTAAGGATTTTACTGGAAGGTTCTGCCCAGTACTTTTTAAAGTTGGTGGTGTGGGGAACACAGTGCAAGGGCCAAGAGTGAAAGGAGGGAGCCTAGCTGAGATCCTACTGCAGGGGCCCAGCAGACAGAATGAAGTCTCAGACTGGGTGGTATTAGTGGAAGTGGGGAGAAGTGATTGGATACCAGATATATCTGAAAGATTTGCTGATAGATTGGATTTAGGGGAGGACACAGAGGAGTCAAAACCTTTCAGAATGAAAATCTCTAAGGTTGAAGTTGCCATTTGCTGGGATGGGGAGTACGAGTCTGGGAGAGTAAATTGAGAATTTGACTTTGGTCTTATGGTCATGTTAAATTGGAGATGCCTGTTAGACAGTCAAATGGAGATGCTGCAGAAGTAGTTGAAATCTGGAATTCAGAGGAGAGGTCAAGGTTGGCAATAGAAAACTGGGGAGCCATCAGCATCAGAGCTGCCATTTAAAGCTGTAAGACTAAATGAGATGAATCACTCAGGAAATAAATATTAACATAGGACAGCAGACATCTCTGGACTCTTTGGAAACAGTGGAGTGAAGGTCTGGTAAAGGGGATGGAGGAGAAAGGGCAAAGAATTCTGAGAGGATGATCAACAGAGTACAACTTGGAGGGTGAGAGGAGAGAGGTGCTCTCCACCTACCAAATGCCTCCCCAGGGCAGGTGATGCCATGGGATTCAAAAGGCAGCAGAAAGGCATTGCAGAGTGACACAAGGTCACCAGCTAGACGATGGCAGATTTTGGGAATGGCCCTCTCCAGAATTTTCAAGTTAGAAACAATAAAAGAATGAGGGAAAACACTTATTAGTTGTGAAAAATTAGAAAATATCTATGTCAATAAACAAACACTGTAATTACAACCTAAACCACAGAAAGAGGGAAATTGTTTTCAGTAAATAGGACAAGGGTTAGGATCTCTCCAGTGGAAAAAAACACATGCAAACTCATAAGAAAACTACTAAGAATCTTTCAGGAAATGGACAAAGGACACGAACAGACAGTCCACAAAGGAGGAAATACATCTAGTAAACAAAGATAAAGAAAACTATTTGGCACCATTAGCATGGAAACAAATACAGATTAAAACCACAGGATGACGTGTTTTCAATATTGAATTAGCAAAAAGTTGTTCATACCCTTTAACCCGGTAATTCTGAACATGCATTGTATAACTCTAGTTCAGGGAATCCTAAGAAACTAAGTCAAAATGCAAATTAATGAACTGGTCCAATTTTATCTATAATAGTTAATAATAGAAAAAATCCAAATGCTGAACAGCCAGAGGCTGATTTAGAAAATTATGGCATATTCATGCAATGGAATTTTTTTTTATTGTTAACTCATAGCTGTGTACATTAGTGCAATCAAGGGGTACAATGTGCTGGTTTCATATACAATCTGAAATATTCTCATCAAACTGTTCAATGTAGCCTTTCATGGCATTTTCTTAGTTATTGTTTGTAGACATTTGTATTCTGCATTTCATGCAATGGAATTTTAATTAATGACATACACATACAAAAAATGTTTGGGAAGAATTTCTGGTGACACAGGAAAATGCCTAAATCTTGTTGATTGAGAAAAAAAATCAAGATTGTTAATTGTACCTAACTTATTTTCTCACCTATGGGAAAAATATTTATAGAAAATGGGAGATCCACTAAAATGTTTCCTCAGCGCCACACTGGCAGACTGATCACTATTCTTTCATGCAGCACACCTTTGCTGAGTTCTGTGCTGACCTCTCTATCCCAAGTCCTGGGAGATAATTCAGAAAGTTCTTGAGGTGTTTGCATCTAACTATTATAATAACCTGAAACAATACAGAGTGACTATAAAGTGTGTACACAATTTAAAACAGTGTATGACTGAAAATTGCACACTAACTTTATGGCCACTCTGTATAATATCTGAAAAACCATAAAATCTCAAAAGCTATAAATATAATCAAAATCCAAAAATATCACAGCATGAGCTCAGATGCAAGGTGAATGTCAAACAGAGCTAAACTTTTAGTAACTCTGCCTAGAGGCTGGTACAGGACTATGGGGGGATTTCGTTGTCAGTGGGGTTCTTGGAGCCCCCAGTGCTGGGGTTAAGGTAGCCCTGACCCCAAAGAAATGAAAGTCAAGGTGTAGTTAATGGGATGGTTAGGATGAAGCTGATACTTTTGTTATTAGTGGTTTGGTGCCACTTTACTTCTGCCCGGCCTCTGCTCAGAACCACCAGAATGACTACAAATGACTCATCAGGTTCCTTCTTTTTATTTTTTTAATTTAATTTTTAATTAAAATCATAACTATATACATTTATGGGGCACAATGTGATGACTTGGTATATGATGTGGAAGGCTTGAATCAAACGATTAACATAGCCATCACCTCATTTATTTTTTGTGGTAAGACATTTAAATTTACACTTAGCTATTTTGAAATATACCCTTGCATTGTGCACATTAGGCAAGGTCCCACCAAATGGCCTCCCTCCTCCCCCAATCACCCTCCCCTCCCTTTTTTCCCCTCCCCCTCCCTATTCTATCTGAGTGACTTCTCCAGCTCATGTCTTTGACAAAGACTAGCATGGAGGTTTCTGCTGGGGTGTGAGGGTCAGGCTGGTAGCAAAGCCTCTGTTTTTAGGTTTCTCATGGATGGAGATGACAAAGAACCACACCTTATATTTCTAAAGCCCTTCACATATATTTCGCATGTATTTCTAAAAATTCTGAATCACCTGCAAATTGAAGAATGGTGTAGTTTTGTCATGAAACCTACCAGCTGTGTTATTTTCCAGCAGCCCTGTCTACACCTTGCTTCCTTCACCTATCAGATTGTAGCTATCTGACAAATTCTAAATAAGAAAAATAATGATTCTAATAGCTTTGGGGGAAAGTTTTCCTAAAAAGCTGTGTTCTGAAAAGTTCAAAGAGTTCCTTCTTTTTTTTTTTTTTTTTTGAGACAGTCTCAAGCTGTTGCTGTAGTGTCTTAGCTACAGCAACCTTCAACTCTTGGGCTCAAGTGATCCTCTTGCCTCAGTTTTTCTATCAGTTTTTCTGTTTTTAGTAGAAGTGGGGGTCTTGCTTTTGCTCAGGCTGGTCTCAAACTTGTGAGTTCAAGCAATCTACCCGCTTTGACCTCCCGGAGTGTTAGGATTACAGGCGTGAGCCACTGCGCCCAGGCAGAGTTCATTCTTTAAGATTAAGTATTTTGGTCAATGGCATAGCAGACAGATTTAGAGAGCAAGGAATTGCTTTGTGATCTTTTTTTTTTTGAGACAGAGCCTCAAGCTGTCACCCTGGGTAGAGTGCTGTGGCATCACAACTCACAGCAACCTCCAGCTCCTGGGCTCAAGTGATTCTCCTGCCTCCGCCTCCCAAGTAGCTGGAACTGCAGGTGCCTGCCACAACACCTGGATATTTTTTGGTTGCAGCTGTCATTGTTCTTTGGCGGACCCGGGCTGGATTCGAACACACCAGCTCAGGTATATGTGGCTGGCACCTTAGCCACTTGAGCCACAGGCGCAAAGCTGCTTTGTGATCTTTAAAATGGATCAAAGAGTTCAAAATGTTCAATGGAAAGAAAGAAAAATAAGTGCAATTTAAAAATTCATTTCTGAAGAGGAAGCCTTGGTAATTACCACATAATTAGGACTGAAATATCTAAAGACAAACTGTCTGGATTCAAATCCTGGCTCTGCCCCTTACTGACTATATGACTTAGGTAACTTTTTTAAGTTACCTAATTTCTCTGTGTCTCAGTTCTTTCCTCATCTGTAAAATGAAGATAATGATAAGACCTTTATATAAGGTTATTATAAGAACTAAATGAGATAATATTTGTACAGAGCTCTGAACAGTACCTATCTGGTAACACTTGCTATATAAGTGCTTCTTAAATAAATACATTAAAAGACTAAAGACTAATGTTTCTTCCTATCATTTGGTGGTGCATAGTAAGGCAATCATCACAAGTAAAACAAGCACACAAAGTAGTTCTGTACCTCTGTGGTGAAGTATCATCTCTGCTTCTCCTTTCTGTAGTGCCCTTCCCTTCCTCTTTCAAGCAGGAGGCTGTGTTTTCTCGTGCCTGTGACCTAAGGGATGTGTATGAGGCAGAAAGCCCATGGAGGAGAAGGTGTTGAAGTGAGTGACTCTAATCTTTCCTGAAAGCCTGAGATCATTGAAGTGATAGGTGATGCTGGGTGTCCCAGGAGAGTGGAGGTGGGTGAGACCTGTGGGTGCGAGAAGGGGGGTCACAAGAGAAGAGTCTCCCTGAGAAGGGCAGGGAGCAGTAGCCCTATGAGTCTAGGAGCTGGAGGACCTGGGCAGGGCCCTACGTGGGTGGCACAACCTCAGGGGTATGAATGTGCGTTGTGTGGAGGAAGGCAGCACCCATCTTCATATGGCTAATGTGGCACAGAAGCGAGGTGCTCCAGGCTCCCCCAAATGTCAGCTGTAATCGTGAGAGGTCGTGTCAGAGCAGCACTGACCAACAGAAATAGACTAGGAGCCACATTTATAATTTAGAATTTTTCTAGCCCCTAGAATCTAGTAGTCACATTAGAGACTGTCAGAGAATAAAAGGGAGACTAATTTTAAAAATGTATTTTATTCCTATCTGAAATAATTAACATTTTCACAAGTAATCAATATAAAGATGTTGCTGAGATTAGTTTATATTTTTATACAAAATCTATATAATCTAGTATGTATTTTATGCTTACATACATCTCAGTTCAGATTGGTGACCACATGTGGTCAGGGGCTATGGTTAGGGCCGGGGTTAGAAGATCATCTTTTGCATTTCTGGTTTCACATAAGCATCCTGGATTCTAAAATGACCCTGACAGGGAAAGAAGATTTCAAGTTGTTCATGCACTAGTGTTTCTGAATGTCTACCATATGCTCGGTTCGTAGTTCCCAAGATGTGAGTGTTCAGGTGTCCTAGAGTCCTAGACTGCTCTAGCAAACTCACAGGGAAGGGCTTGAAGAGATATTTCACATTTTTGAGGGAAACGTCTGTTGGCTGTCACATCAAGTTCTGGTTCAAGATGGGACACCTTAGATCTCACCAGTACATTTCTCCTTAGATGCCACCAGTTTTGCAAAGCTGGGATTTTGGAAGCTCCTGTGACTAAAAAAGCAAAGTCAGTGTGGACAGGAATCAAGGGTGACAATATCCAATCTATGATAATTCCAAGGGTTGAGAAGTTTGCTGTGCCCATTAATTTCACATGCCCCATTGGTAAGTAATAGTAGTTATGAATAAGATTGAAGAAAAATTTTTTTCAGTTTGTGGTTTTTGGGTTCTTTGGTTTGTTTTGGTGTTGAAACCCAGGAGTGTGCTTTATTTTTAAAATAGTTACTAAGGACATAGTACTTATTAAATTGTAGGGACTTAACAAGTTAATAAAACAGAACTATGTGCTAGCTTCAGCAACATGTATACTAAAAATATGAATGATACAGAGAAGATAAGCATGGCCCCTGCACAAGGACGACATGCAAATTCCTGAAGGGCTCCATATTTTTTCTATTTACCTGGATGGAGTTGAAACACACTCTTCTTAGTAAAGTGTCACAAGAATGGAAATACAACACAAAAACAACTGTTTGGCCACACAAGAGAAAAACACAAGTATATTTAACTGCTGGGGGGGGGGGGGGTGTTGGGAAGTAGGGAAGCATGAAAGGGGAGGAGAGGGGGGACTGGTGAGCTCTCACCTAATGGGCACAATGTAAGGGTATACAGCATACCCTCTGGATGGGGGCTCAACTGCAACTTGAACTTTACCTTGGAAACACAAACAATGTAACCTAATCATTTGTACCCTTATATTAATCTGAATAAAAAAAAGAGCTATGAGGCATTTCCTTTGGCCCAGGGACACTGTGAAAAATCCACTGAAACACCAAGAGTTCTGAGAATATTTGGGAAGTGCCTTTCAAGTTGCTCACTTGAATGCACTTGGGATACATCAGAGAACAAAACAAAGATGCCACCTGTTTTGAGTTTATGTGTTGGGGTACAGTGGGGAGACAATAAACAACAAGGGTGATAGAGAATGCTGGAATTGAGATTTCTTCTTGTCCCAGTGGGATGGAGTTTGGGAATCAGAATTAGGTTGAATTACAGAGAATTTAAAAAGGTGATTTTTTTTTGGTGGTTTTATAACTTTATTTGATGTATCTGACAATCACCAGTTGGTTTTCATCCATATTGACTATAGACTTTTGAAAGTGGTAACAGGTACATAGGTAACCAAAGTATAGAGCTTGTTTGGTGAATCTTCATTTTTATTACATTTCCTGGACAATTGCACACAGATACAGTATGGGACATTCCTTACGTCTTTGGCCCAGGCAGCTTTGTTGACCCTGGTATCAATTCACACATCTGGGGTCCCCACCTCTTTCATATCAAATTTCCGATCTCTGTGAGTGCCTGAGGGGCACGCTTTTTTTTTATTTTTTTATTATAGATAAAAATATGCACCATAGATGTGGCCCAACCCATCACCCTCCCTCCACCCAAACCTCCCCCCTCCCTTCCCCTTCCTTGGTCCTTTCCTCATAGTCTTGTGGTATAGTTGGGTTATA
>CAUYPK010060454.1:0-10117 GCA_963574355.1 Loris lydekkerianus | reverse complement strand
CCCCCACCCCCCCCCCCCCCCACACACCCACAACCCCAACACCCCGGCGGGGGGGGGGGCCCCCCGCCAAGAGACGAAAAAAAGATTGGGAAGAAGGGCGGTAGAGAAGGTGGCATTCAGGGGTGCTATGCATTCCCTCTGATAAAGGAGGGTCTTCTTGTTTTGCAGACTTCTGCTCTTGAATTTGAATTACCATATATACTCAAGTATAAGCCAAGTTTTTTCAGCACAAAATTTGTGCCAAAAAACGCGAACTTGGCACAAATTTTGTGCCAAAAAAAACTCGGCTTATACTTGAGTATATACGGTACTGTTCTTTGGCGAGACATGTAGACTGTGTGTTTCCAACGTGAGCCCTTCCAGGCTTGGGGTGAACAATGCACTTACTTCTGTAAAGCTTTGAGTCTTGGGATAGGATCCTCATGGTTCTCATCTTCCTTCTCCCACTGCTCTTTTCTTTTCTGAGACTGATTCTAGCCAGACTTTAGGGCCACACCTGAACTGTAAGACCTTGCAGCCCACTGGGAAAACTCCCACGTCCTCCATGCAGAACTTGGCTTTGCCTGGACACCCACCTAGTTTTCTGCTTCTCCCTACAGTCACCAGGCTGGGCAGAAAAGAGTGCTGGGAGCATCAGCTTTTCTAATTGGAACATTGTTATTTCTAATTTCTAAAACTTCTCATTTTTACTCTTAAATTGGACAGGGTTTCAAATAGAATCAGCAGCATTTTTATCAGAGGACCCTGAGAAGTCCCATCTTCCCCACCCTCACCCCCACTTACCGCCTCATTTTATTTTTTTTTTCATAAAAAGGGCCCCATCTATTCATAATAGAATATTAGATAGCACTGCTTGGTCACGGAGATACCTTTCCTCATCTCGATTTTATCAAGGTGCTAAATAGCGTCTGCGTGAGGAAGTTTCAGGAAAATGATTTTATGTCTCCATTGTAAGTATGATGAAAATTGGAGTTTTCCGAAGAGGCCACATTTTTACTTAGACCCCAAACATTCCTTCTGTGTCCCTTTGGGCCTTTAGGAGCAGTGCACTAAAGGAAGGAATGGGTGTGGTAAGGTGGGGAGACAGGGCCCAGGGACTCCCAGTGGGACTGCCTAAGGTTTCTTTATGAAAACTATGGAGTGAAGTTTTTGTCCCCAGCAGAAGGGGACAAAATGAACAGGTTCATTAAGCTGCTGCTTAGGGAAAAAAAAAAAAAAAAAGTCATATAGAAACCTTAAAATCATGCAGTAACTGTTGCTCACAGGATCAAGTCAAACCATGTGGGTAAAATGCCAGCCAAGGGCTCTGTACCCTGAGGTTCCCAGAGAAGGAGGCAATTGACCTCTGGTGTTTGTTTTGCAACTAACAAAGAACAAGAGGGAACTTCTGTGAAATGTTTGCTTCAGGGTGCAATGATGAAGCCTCTGCTGGTTCCTTTCAGAAAACCTGTTAAATGGGAGAGCAGAAAAATCTTTCCTTTTGATGGTAAGAAAATGAGGTGAGACTTTCATAATGTCAAGTATAGGCAAGGCACTGACTTTCTGCACCCCGTGCAGAGAGGGCAGCTGTTCTGGCAGGCGTGGCACTGTCTGTCCTAACTGCCAGTTAAACCAGCCCCTCCCCAGCCACCAGGCCAGGGAAGAGTGCACCTGTGAAATGGGTGGGAAGGACGTGAGTGCCATACACCAGGCAAGGATTCACGCCAAATAGGCTTGGTTTGTTTCTTTCCCAGAGAAAGATTTCACTAGAAGAGAACGTTTTCAAGGAGAGTTAGGAAAAAGTGTTTTAATGGACAATGAGGATGATAAATTAAAGTTAGATTAAATCACCAAGAACAGTTAAGGAATAGTGGAAAAAAGAAGTCGAATTGTACCTGGGCACTTAAGCCTCCTTTTAGAATACGGTATTCTTTATTGAGGCTACATTGAACAGCTCTAGTGATGAATAAAAATTTCTGAGTGCAAGAGCATGTTGGTATTTTCGTGTTAGGTGAAACACACCTAAAGTCTTCTGCTCAGATCATGGGGTAACCTGATTTCTGGCAACGTGTGAAGAGGAAATAAAACCGCTTCAGTTCAAGCCACTCTGATCAGAGAATAAAGTCGCAGATCCAGAACTTATTGCCCTACTGAAGACTAATAGGACATCTAGCATTAGAGTCCTAAGAGTAATGAAGTACTAAACATTTTCTCAAGGCTGTAGCTGGGCCCCCTGCCCTTGACCTGTGGGCATGAGAGAGTCTCGTGCTGCTCTGCAGCCTGGGTAGGATTTTAGGATGTGGGGTGGGCAGAGGAAGCACAGCTCCCTGGAAGTGCTTCTCAAGTTGGTGTGTGGTTTGAGCGCCAAAGATGCCCACCATGGAAAGAAGGGGGAAATAATTAGAAATGGAGCATATTCCCAAACGTTTCAAGGGAGCTTTGCTGTTTTCACCTTGGGACATAGGTTAATGCAGTTTTCCAACCAGCTGCACAGAACAACCCAAACTCGGCCTTCCAAGTACTCAGGGCTCAATGTAGACAATGGACAACTGCACCTCGGGAGATACCACAAGGTAATAGACTTCAGTTGGAAAAAAAATTGAGAGAACATCTAGCCATCTCTGAAGCATTGATACGGAAATCTCAGCATAATGTTATCTTGCTTTTTTTTTTTTTTTTTCTATTCCTATTTGGATAGACTCCAGTGAGTCATGGCAAGAGCATGGGGCTACTTTATACTCATTAGAGACTTGAGCCCAGAAGACATAGTCCCTAAAAAGGAACCATGTCTTTAGGGCAGCCTTCGGGATTGAGGTCAGTTGTTACCAAAGAGACCGGAGAGGCAGAATGGCTCACTTTTTGAATGTAAAGCAAATTTCTCCATTGTGTTGTATAAATGTGCACATCTGTGGGTCCTGATATGTTCTTGTTTCTGGGTGTATCTGTATGCATTTGTGATTTTTATGCATGCCTCTCTACTTAAGAAAATAGTGAATGCAACTTGAGATGGGAAGTTCCCAAATCTTGGGCTCTGTTTCCATCAAGTCTTATTGACTTTGGGGAATGACCTTGTCCTGGACGTTGACACATGCTATTTGCCGGCTGTTCCAGTGCATTATGAGTAAAGGCTAATAAAGCATAATCACAGCGTCCTAAAAATGTCAGGTGGATGCCTCTTGGGCCTCCCATAACTGTTCTCATCTGCAAAATGGAGCTGGTAACTCTGCATCCTGCCTTCCCTGCACAGATGTTAGGAAGCTGGGCTAAAGAACATCTGTAAACCAGTTTTAGACCCTGGAACATGGGAACAATAAATGACCATAACAGCTATTTATCATGCAAGAGGAGATGACGATCTATTCTATATTTCAAACCCCACTTCTCTCATCTTCTTAAATAGTTTTGCTCAGGATTGAGACCACCAGGTAAGGAGGTCAGAGAGTACTAAATAGAGTAAAGGAGGGGATTATGACCTAGAAGTACGCTACCCTGGGTTGAAAATGAACTCTCCAATAGGATGTGGCAATATGTATTCATGAGCTCATCAGGGGAGCTTATAAAGAGGCAGCGAAGGCCATCGTCTGATGCAGGATGAAGTGAGTAATGGCAGGTGCCAAGAATTGGGGGACCTGGTACGCCAGCAACTCAAGTCAGTCGAACTAGATGGCTTCTTTGATACTGTTAGTAGGTCAGAGATGAATTAGCAAGGAAAGTCTTAAGAAAAGGGAAATGATGTCCTGAGTAAATATCATAAAACTCAACAAAGGTTAAGTCCTAGAGGATCATGGAAAATATCTGTGCATACCGACCGGCTAATCTTTTGACTAAACACTTCTCCAGAAGTGTGCACGCGCGTGGGACTGTCCGGAGAGAAGCAAGACCATCACTTTCAAAGACAAGTGAACATGTGGGGATAGCCCATGCTAAAAGCGGTTACATCAATGATCTCATCCTTCCGGGGTCTCATTTAGTCCTCAGATATATGCCAGTTAAAAATATTTACACAGGGTGTCCCAAAGGTTGCCATAGGTAGGGAAAATTAACAAACTCTTGTTATATTTTATATTTGTAATATTTTTATATTTATGTATATTTATATACGTGTGGGCCACTTAAAAGCCATGGTATACAAGAAAAAGATTAGAAGCAGGGATCATTTAAAGGAACTCATGCAAAATGCAATTACTTGCATGAAAGCAGATATCTTGGGACATGTTCTCTCTGAGTGGAAGAGAAGACTTGGCGCGTGTGTAGAAAGAGGGGTCCAACATATAGAGAATATTTTGTAATCATTTTGTTAATTTTGAAATGAATATTTTGTTAACAAAAGCACATTAACCTACAATTTCTCATTTTTCTCCTTTAACATTCTCAGTGTCTTGTTGGACCTAAATTGCTGAGTTGAAAATGGTCTTTATCCTCTAGGAGCGTGCAGCTTAGTAGGGGGGTTAAGACTCTTCTATAATCTGTTAATTTTACCAATTAAATTAAGATCCTCTCCTACCCTTCACCCTCAACTCTTTCCTGACTTTGTCAGATGTCTATTAATGCCCTCCTTTTTTTTTTTTTTTTTCTTCAAGACAGAGTCTTACTTGGTCACCCTTGGTAGAGTGTGCTGTGCCATCACAGCTCACAGCAACTTCAAATTCTTGGGCTCAGGCCATTCTCTTGCATCAGCCTCCCAAATAGCTGGGACTATAGGCACCCTCCACAAATCCTGGCTATTTTTAGAGATGGGGTCTCACTGTGGCTCAGGCTGGTCTCAAACTCATAAGCTCAGGTGATGCACCCGCTTCAGCCTCCCAGAGTACTGGGATTAGAGGGTGCTGGGAGTATAGGTGTGAGCCTTCCCTTGGTCTCCAGAACCATCCAAAACTCCTTCCATAAAGGAGACTTTTCTGATACTTGCTATAGACAAGTGGGGGCCCCTGGTCTGTCCTGGGACCACCACTGGATGCTGGCCTGGGCCTGGGTGGCTTTTCTTGGGACAGTAACCTACAGCTGAATCCACTTCCTAGGAGTTATCTCTAAGGGTCTGTTCTCACAGGTTTCTAGATGACAGTCCTCAGTGCCTGCCCTGGGTTGCAGACTCTCATGCTTTTCTCCCCTTCAAGGAGCTGTGTTAGGAAGGCCCAGGAGTCCTGCTAGGCTCCCAACCTCTTCCTTTCAATCCCAGAAGAGCCAGCGCCTCTTTGCCGTCCTCTCCACCCACTCCTTACCCCATTTAGTACACTCCTTACCTCTAAGGTGTTCCAGGCTCAGAAACACTAGGCAATGGCTTTCCTTCACTTGAGGGTAAAGCCTTCTCTGTTCCAGGGTAGAGTCACCTTCCAAAGTATGAGCAGGAGTGATCTCCAGGATCCCTCTTGCTAAGTCAGGGAAAAACAAAACGTGGCTTGAGTCTCTAGCATGACCTTCTGCTAAGCGTATAAAGAAATAGTTCAGGCTAGACGTGATAACTGATAGGAGAATTACAAAGAATGAGTGATGGGGACATGGATGAGGAAACATTGATATCAGCCTGCAGTACCCTGGGAAGACCAGATGGGGGAGGTATGAACTGACTCTTGAGAGATGATAGGATTGGACAGGTGAGCATGGTAGGGAAGGGAGTAGAATAAGCCAGTGCGCAGGGGTAGGGGAGGTGCATGCCCTGTCTGATGACCAACGGCAGGTGGTGGGAGTGGTGGAGAGCTTCCTGCCCTACAGTGTGGACGTCACAAGGGGACGTAAGGGCTCAGAATACTCTAGAACACAAACTGAAGGCCAGGTGGGTGCTTTCTATTCCTTTGACCTTATCATATTTCTTGATCATCTCAAATGAGGAATAAACCAACCAAGGAATAAACAAAGATGCCAGAACAGTTGGCAACAAAAGTTGAAATTGTGTTTTCATGTAGACAAACCCTACATTTCTATTATAAAAAAAAAAAACAAAAAACAAAAAAAAACTCCCAAAGAAAAGTTGAACTTGTAAATTCAGGTAAGGTGAAATAGAATGCTTGGGGAATTTCAATAAACCACTCCACTAATAAGTCTGCTTTTTTCCATTTTCAAACCATTTTTGAATCGTGTAAATAGTCAATACTTTGCTGTTCTGTCCTTGAACTGAATCCTTTTCGTTTTCATAAAGAGATATTGAGAAGAAAAACGACACACAATTTTTTTCCTCAAACCCACCTTGTTGAAGTTTCTCCAGGGAGCAAAGTAGATGACTTGTAAATTCCTTTACTCTTAAAATGAAAGGCATTTTCATAAAAAGAAAAGGGAATGGCCAAACACAGAAACCGTTACACACGCCAACACCTACTCAAGAGGGAAAATGGTCACAGATAAAATGTCATTTATTCTCTGCACAGCACTCAACTGTCTTGCATCTCAAAGCATTCTACGAGGAAGATGGCATTTATAGGTAGAAATAAAAGCCCTTTTGCAGCATTTTAAAAGAGTTGTAGGAATCAAGAATGTCACAGTGGTGAGAGTACCATTTTATGTTTGTAGAGCTCTGTAAACTTTTTTCAAGACACTTTCTCACCCAGGATCTCATTTGTTCCTTTGTGGTCCTGGGAAGGAGGCAAGGGAGGCGTTCTTAATTCTGTTTCACAGCTGGCAAAACCAAGGCCATGAGTGGTAACAGAACTGGGTCAGTGTTTTTTAGGGAATAGAGTCAGAAGGACAGAGACCAGATCTCCTCAATACTGGGCAGGGTCTTCCTGCTGCTCTTCAGCTGTCCCGCCAGACTGTCACCCGGCGGGACTGAAAAATTTCTTGAGGGTGGGGATTATGTCTTAAGCATCTTTTTATCTTTCCATCGTGCCCTCCACGTAACAGGTGTTCCATAAATGTTAATTAAATAAGTGCTCTAAATCCCTAAGTCTAAATGGCTCTCAATTAGGCTTTCAAAGCTTTCTGGCTCTTTGCACACTTCTAGAACAGAAAGAAGAAAGAAAAACCATTCAGTTTCTTAATTTGGCACTTAAAGAGAATATTTCATTTCAAGACCTGGGTGATCCAGAGATAAGTATTTGAGGGCTGCGTGGGAGCTAGGGGCTATGCGCAGGGTGAACAGCAGCAATGAATGGTTCTGGGTACAAGTCAAGCTCTTGTTTACATTCGCCTGTTCCTCCTGGCTTCATGGGTTTTAAAATGACCTTTCCTGGCAAGATCTGGAAATGAATAGTTTTTTCTTTCTTTTTTTTTTTTTTTTTTTTCCAACCAGTTCTTGTATTTCCTGAAGTCAGTTACCATGTGTTCTTTGACAAATGAGTTGCAGGACTGTTGACCTTACCTTGTAGAATGCTTTCTCCTGGGTTTTTTTACCCTCGCTAGTACACCCATGTTTTATTCTCTGCAAAGTTGGATGTAAATAAGACCCATTCCCTAGAAAATTTCAAGATAGGTTTTTATTTTTCAAGATAGTTTTTTTTTTTTTTTTTCTTTGAGTGGTTGTGGGAAGAAGTGAGGAAACTTGATGGGGAAACGGCTTGTCCCAGTGACCAGGTCAGCTGCACTGGGGCCCAGCAGGAACCCAGGGGGCTGGGCTTGGGTCAGCAGTAGTGAGGGGCCTGTGGGAGATCCTAATTAGAGTCCCCTGTCCCCTTGTATCATGGCCCTGGATATCTATTGATGGCCAGAGCCTTAACCAAGCATCAATAGGGTTCTACATGGTCCACATTCATTCATATATTTTTAATAGAATTTATATACGTTATAGAAAATCTGGGAGGAACAGAAAGAAAACATTTGTGTAAGCCTCACCCGCCCTAAACAACCATCTGTAAACACTTTCTCCTTTTTCTGTAGGTACAGCTCTTGAAGGATTTCATATGCGGTTCTCACACTGCATAGATAATTGATTAATTAGATCCCTACAATGACAGTCACAGCCAAATAAAGTCCTTTCTCTCCCTGCTCCTAGTGTGTACATCTGGTTGCCTGTCTTGGAATAGATTCCTGGGAAGGATGTTGTGAGGTCAAAGGGTATGTTTTAAAGGAGAGGCAAATTTAAGGTGGGGGTAGGAGGAGTTTCCTTTGAGCCCCACCCTCCATTTAGTTCTTCAGTTAATTCCCCCATTCACAGGTTTAAGCAACCACCCTGTGACGAGCAGCCTTGGAAAGCCTTGAGGTGCATAACCCAGACCAGGGGTGACTCAGCCAGAGGAACCTCAAGATCTGCAGATCGGAGTTGGAGTCGAGTCACCCTGGAAATTCAACTTGTTCTGGTGGGAGCCACTCAGGAGTGCAGACAGCTGAGAGGGCCCCTGCAGCCCAGGCTGGCGAGTTTGGGAGATTTTAAATATCAAATCTGGGGAGCTCTTGCCTATAAGGAAGCCCAGTGCCACTCTTTTTGTTACTTTGGTTTGGTCACCAAGAGAATCTGATTCCTTCAACTGCCTTACGCCACAATCAGCTGATGGAGTCTTAACTTTCTTCGCCCCTTTTCTCCTGGAGCCTGTGAATTGGGGGGGAAACCGTACCTGAAACAATCACAAGCAAATAAATCACTTCCGTGAGTTGCTGTCACATGGTATTGAGGAAAAGTACAGGGTGCCGTGAAAACAGGTAATAAATCACATTGAGTCTGGGGATGTTGCCCCAAGGATGCTACCAGTGATTAATATTCTGAAGAATGACAAGGACATCACAGGCAAAGCTGGTATGGGGAAAAGGGTATGGAAAAGGCCCTGCCAGATGGAATAGCAAGTTTGCAGGCCAAACCAAAGAGAAACTGGTGGTCACCGCTGCCGTTCCCTCAGCGGTGACTGGCTTCAAGAGGCAGAGGATGTTCCAGGACAGTAAGGTGACCAACAACTTGTTCTGGCTGTAGGATTGAAATTTCCACAGGACAGGACTTCCGCTCAGACCCATGCAAACTGGGAGGCTGGTCACTCTAACAATACTCTATGTTCTAAAAGTGAACAATTTTTTAAATGTCAATTTTTAGTTGAGCAACCTTTGTTCTATGTTGTCCGTGGACCTCTCTTAGGATGTAAATACTTTAGGAAGAAGGTGATGATGCGGGCCACTCACATTTTAGTATAAATCAGCTTATTTGAAGTCTAGATTCTTTACCAGTTAGACTCTGGGCGGAGAAGTTGCCCTGAGATGTGGTAAAGAATGGAAATGTGGGAGATGTTTTTAACAACCAGAGAAAATATAAGGATGTGATTAAGACATTGTTGGCCTGCATTACTGTTTTACCCATGACTAGGGTACCTTGGGCCTATATTCACGAAGCCTCAGCTCTTATCTGTGAAATGAGAACAATAATAATTCTCGTTCATGTGAGAAGTCGTAGAGATGGGCCTGGGCCTGTGGCATGCATGGTTCACGCCGTATGGCAGAATAGACCTTTATTTTTTGTTCTTAGCTCCAGGAAAAGCCTCTCCTTGAAGGAGCCTGGGGATCCATTTGTGAGCGGCAAGTCACAGGTGAAACAGTGATGATAGGGACTCTGCTTTTTCAAGAACCTGTGGGCCAATCTCAAGCTTCAGAGAGTAGAGTGGACAAGACCTGTTTTGGTACAAGACTCACAAAGCAACTTCACTCATATTATCTTCTTAAAATGCTATATGAATTCACGGAAAAACAATAGCCAACATTTATTGAGCACTTTGTCACCATTTCCATCCTACATGCTTTGCTTGAATCATGTAATTCACTCTTTTTTTTTTTTTATTTCTTTATTGTTTATTGTTGGGGATTCATTGAGGGTACAATAAACCAGGTTATACTGATTGCATTTTTTAGGCAAAGTCCCTCTTACAAGCGTGTCTTGCGCCCAAAAGGTGTGGCAAACACCAAAGCCCCACTCCCCTCCCTCCTTCCCTCTCTTTGCTCTTCCTTTCTGATTTCATTTCATTTCTTTCTTTTTTTTTTTTTTTTTTTTTTTAAGCAGGAAATCAACTTTATTGCGTCAAGCAGCCGCTTACATAGAGCGTGGGGAAGGGGCGGGGAAAGGAGGCGGGGGATGAGGCGCGTGAGAGGGTTGGACCAATGGCATGGTGCCACGTTGGCTGTATCTAGGTAGAGGCAGTTTCAGGCCGGGCCTTGCTGAGTCATTGCTATGCAGAAGTAGCTCCATGGATCTACTTCTAGTCAGGCTTGGGAAGTTGCACTAGGCCTCAGGCACATTAAT
>CAUYPK010060450.1:0-14448 GCA_963574355.1 Loris lydekkerianus | reverse complement strand
GTTACTGTATGGTGGTCAGCGGCTGGTGTGATTCACTATAACTTTCTGCAACCAGGCCAAACCATCACAGCAGAGTCCTATTGTGAGGAAATCAATGAAATGTACCGAGAATTGTGTCAGCAGCAGCCAGCACTGGTCAACAGAAGAGGTCTGATCCTGCTCTATGACAACGCCGGGCCGCATGTCTCACAAATCACCATCCGAAAATTAAAGGAATTGAGCGTCATAGTTCTGCCCCACCCACCATACTCCCCGGACCTCTCGCCAACCGACTACCATCTTTTCAAGCACTTTGATAACTTTTTCACTAGTAGAACCTTTGCCAATCAGGACCTAGCAAAAACGGCCTTCGTTGACTTCATCGAATCCCGAGCACCCAATTTTTATGCCGACAGAATTAATCAACTTGTGTTATGTTGGCAAAAGTACACTGATTCAAATGGCGCTTATTTCGATTAAATTGAATAAATATTCACTGAGATATTACAGTTTAAAGTAGACTCATAAAAACGGACAAAACTTTTGAAATGACAATTTTATTAGTTTTGCTTTCACTATCAAATATATTTTAAAGAACTCAAGAGGATAAAAAGAGTAGTCTATAATTTTAACCAGTACGTTCACCATTTGTGTTGTGTATTATGCTTGATGTTTTATTTTTTTCTGCTATCACTTCCATTATTCTGAAAAGCATCCTTTAACAGCTCCTCTACAGCAGATCTGGGGAAAAAATTCTCTTGGTTTTTCATGTGATAACACCTTCATTTTCACCTTTATTCCTAAAGGCCCTTTAGCCAAATATAAAATTTCAAATTGACAGTTATTTTCTTTCAACAGTTGAAAAATATTATGCCATTTACTTCTGTAGTTTCTGGTTAACCTAGAAATCTACAGTCATTCAAATTGTTCTTTCTTTATGAGTAATGTCCCTTTTTAAAATTATTAAAGGTACACACTTGTGTGTATTTGTAGGTTATATGTGACTCTTTGATACTGGCATATGCTGTGTAATAATAAAATTGGGATAGTTGGGGTTCAATCTTAATAGACTATATGTTTCTAGGAATGTACCCATTTCTTTTAGGTTCTGTCATTTATTGGCATATAATTGCTTATAGTGGTCTCTAATGATATTTGAATTTTTACAGTATCAGTTGTAATGTCTCTTTTTTAATCTCTAATTTTATATATTTGTGTCTTCTGCCTTTTTTTCTTAGGTTTGTCAATTTTCTTTATCTTTTCAATGAATCAAATTTTCATTTCATTGATACTTTGTATTTTTGCTGCAATTTTATTTATTTCAGCTTTACTATCTATTATTTCTTTTCTTCTACATTTCTGTTTGGTTTGTTTTTATTTTTAGCTCTTTCAGATATTTGAACTTTATTTTATTTTTATGTGGATACTACATACTTATTGCTATAAACTTTCTGCTTACTACCGCATTTACTGTATCACAAAAATTTTCGTATGTTGTGTTTCCATTTTAATTTGTTTCAAGAATTTTTTAAATTTTTGCCTTAATTTTTTCATAGATCCATGGTCATTCAGGAGCATATTGTTTAATTTTCATGTGTTTGTATAATTATGAGAGTTCCTCTTGTTACTGATTTCTCATTTTATTCCATTGTGGTCAGAGAATATACTTGATGTGATTTCAATTTTGTTAAATTTTTGTAGACTTATTTCATGAACTAACATATGACCTATCCTTGAGAATGATTTATGTCCTGAGAAGAAGAATGCATATTCTGCAGCTATTGTATTAAATGTTTCATAAATATCCATTAGGTCCTTTTGGTCTTAGTACAGATTAAATCTGATGCTTATTAGTTGATTTTCTGTCTAGATGATCTAGCCAATACTGAAAGTGGAGTGTTAAGGTCTCCAACTTTTATTGTATTCGGGCCTGTTTCTTTGTTTATCTCTAATAATATTTGCTGTGGTTATCTGTGTGCTCCACTGTTGGGTCCATACATGTTTGCAATTGTTTTATCTTTTTGCTGAATTGACTCTTTACCATTATAAATATAATGACCCTTAACCATGATAAATATAAATATAATATAGTGTTTGTCTTGAACACCATTTTAATTCATATAAACATAGATATTCCTGTTCTTTTTTGATTTCTTTCTGCATGGGATATATTTCCATTGCTTTATTGTCTGTGCAGCTATTTCTTCATTGATGAAGTAAGTTTCTCATAAAGATCAGATATTTGGGTCTTATTTTTTTATCCATCAGCCACTCTTTGTTTGTTCACTGGAGAAGTTAGTCCCTTTAAATTCAATATTTTTATTGATAAGTAAGAACTTACTACTGTCAAGCTGTTATTTGACTTCATATTGTTTTGTGGTCCTCTCATTTTTTCTTTCTTTCTTCCTCTCTTCCTTTGTATAAAAGGGACTTTCTCTAGTAGTTTTTATTTTTTGCTTTCCATGTTTTGGGCATCTATTATAGGTTCCTTAACTTGAGATTATCATGAAACTTTCAAAAAAATATCTTATAACCAATTATTTTAAACTAGTGACAACTTAATTCAGCTTACAAAAACAAACAAAAAACCAAGCAAAGAGGAAGATAATAGAAACTCTACAACTCCATCCAACCCCTACTTTTAAACTTTTTGCTGTTTCCACTTATATATTTTTATACTATCTCTTAAAATTTTGCTATAGTTATTATTTTTGATAGATTTATCTTTCATTCCTCATGCTCAAGATATGAATGATTTACACATTATAATTAAAATGATAAAATATTCTATATTAGTCTGATTGTTTATTGTTAGCAGTGAGTTTTATAACATCAAATGATGTTCTATTTTTCATTAGCATCCTTTTCTTGTAGATCGGAAAACTCCCTTTAGAGTTTCTTATAGGGTAGTTCTGCTGTTGATGAAATCCCTCAGCTTTTATGTTTTGTTCTCTGCTTTGGGTTTTTGTTGTTGTTTTGGTTGGGTTTGGTTTTTGTCTGCAAAAGTCTTTATTTTTTTCATGTTTAAAGGATATTTTTTCAGGATATAATACTCTGTAAGATTGGAATTTTTTTTCTTTCAGCACTTTGAATATGTTATGCCACTCTCTCCTGGCCTGTAAGGTTTCTAATGAGAATGTTGCTGCGAAATGTATTTAGGTTCCTTTATGTGCTTTTCTTTTTCTTTTTTCTTGCTTCTATTAGGACTCTTTTTTTTTTTTTTATCTACTACGATGTTCAGGAACAATTCAGGAGTTTGATTATTAAATGCCTTGACATAATCTTATTTGGGTTAAATCTGCTTGATGTTTTATAACTTTGTTGCACCTGAATATTGATATCTTTCTCTAGGTTTTGGAAAAGTATCTGTTTCCACCACAATCTTTCTCTTTACCTCAGCTCTAAGACCAGTAACTTTTAGATTTGCCTTTAGGGCTATTTTCTAGATCTTGTAGGTATATTTCATTCTATTTGTTCTTTTTACTTCTTCTGACAGAATATTTTTTTGTGGCCTGTCTTCAAGATCACTAATTCTTTCTTCTGCTTTATCAAGTTTGTGTTGAAAAATTCTGATACATTTTCAGTTTGTCAATTGAAATTTCCAGCTTCAAAATTTTTTCTTGATTTTTTATTATTATGTCAATCTATTTGTTAATTCTCTCTGATAGAATTCTTAATTCTTTCTCTGTGTTGTCTTGAAGTTCATAAAGCTTTTTCAAAGAGTTGTTTGAATTATCTATCTGAAATCTCTGCTTGTTTGAACTCATCCTTATTGAGAAAACTTCCAATATATTCAAAGAGAATTGAGTTTTTGATACAAGTCTGGTCACTACAGCCATATCAGCACTAGTGAGCCTATAAGCCCACTAATGCTGCTGCTCTTGCAGACTCCTGGTGGTACTGCCTTGGAGAACTTGGGTAGTATATGAGAGAATACCCTTAAATTGCCGGGAAGAAAAATCTCTCATTCCCCCCCCCCCCCACTTTCATACAAACAGAAGTCTCACTCACTACAAGCTTCCTGGAGTTGGCAGAGAGGTGATGTGAGAATTCCTTCATGGCTACCACAGATATAACTGCAATGGCTCACATCTGAAGCCAGCACAGTCTTGCCCAAGGCTTATAGCAACTACCACCTGGTTACTACTGCTGTTTATTCAAGAGCCAAGGTCTCTTTATTCAGTAGGTGATAAATTCTGTCAGGACTGTAACCTTCCTTTCAGTGCAATGGGTTCCCTTCTGGCTCAGATAGGGTCTAGAAAGTGCAATGGGTTCCCTTCTGGCTCAAATAGGGTCTAGAAATGCCATCTTATAGCTAAGGCCTAGAATTAGGACTTTAGGAATCTGCTTGTTACTTTATTTTACTGTGGCCAAACTGGTACCCAAGTTGCAAAACAAAGTCCTCTGAACTCTTCCCTTTCCTTTCTCCAGGTGGAATGCATCTCTCCCTGAGCTGCACTGCCTGAAGTTGGAGGAAAGGTGATGCAGGCACTCTTTTGGCTGCCACAGCTGGTATCTCACTGAGTCATATGCACCAAAAGTCCACTGGCTTCAAGCCCAGTGCAGTAGCAGAACCTTCCTAAGAATTGCATTCTTTGTGGGCTGTGTGCCTTCCAAATTTACTTTGGGCTCCAGGTTGCTTTTGTTAGCTAGAGATGTAGGTAGCCAGAACTCAGGTTCCTACCACTGAGTCAGAAGATTGCCCTCTGGCTGAAGTGCTAGCAGAATTATGCCCTGTCCTGTGTTCCCCCATGACAGGGTAGCCCTAAGTTCTAATGCAAAGTCCCACAATCACTTCACTCTCCCTCCCTCTAGGCATACAGATTCTCAATCTGCCACTGGTACAGCCCTGCCAGGAGCTGGGAGAGGGGTGGCATGAGCAAGCAAGACTGTCTTTCCTACCCTCATCAGTGCTTTTTTCCTTGATAAAATATTAAAGGTATTATGACTACTCATCAATTTTTGGTTCTTCTGAAGGTAGTTTTTGTACAGATAACTATTCAATTTGGTATCCCTGCAGGGGGACCATCGCTGAAGGGTTCTATTTGGCTATCTTTCTCCACTTCCTCTAAATTTGCCTCTTTTTTTGGTTGACTATAATATTTTTTCTTTGTCTTTAATTCATAACAATTTGATTACAATTGGTCTGTGATTAGAGATGAAAGGAGATTAAATGGGTTTCAGAAGGGTAGGGAGAGAATTATGGCCTTCTGGACAAGAAAGTTGAAAAGGGCCTTGAGGCAAAACTAGGAAATTTGGGTAGCTGTGTCCTAGTCAACCAAATATGTGCTGTTTGTGCAAACATAACTTCTAGCCTGTGACTCCTGACCTCTAGTCCATGAATGTTCCTTCCATGAAACAAATATGAGGCTCCCCTTCACAGAATAATTCACACTATAATGTCATAAACATCATGAGACTAACAGACTCTGACATCTCATCACTGGTAAAATAACAGTTAATATTTATTGATGCAGAGTAAAGAAAATTGGATTTACCTGAAAAGTGAGGTAATCCACAACGAATGAAACCAGGACAGTATCCCTGAGGATCTAAGGGGAACCAAGGGGAATTCTAATAGATGAATGTAAGAGGAATTGAGATGAAAGTGTTTATATTAATGTATTGCCTTTTTGTGGCATCTCCTCTTACTAATGGGAGGACCAGACCCTTTTCCACTGTCCTTGAAAACTCTACACTTATCTCTGGTTTACTTAACATAATAACTGTACTTCTCTTTCTGCTATATTGGAGTCCCAGCTGTGTCAATTCCCACTTCCTCAGTTTCTTGCTCTCCCATAGATTCAGCCAAATTTGCTGATTCTGCTGGGTGAGCTAAACCAGCTCCACTGAACAGCTCAGAGGTGGATTCTCACCTCTAACAGTCTGAGCATAGAATTTCTTTAGGCCTATCCCATTTAAGATGCATTTAGCTTCTTAATCTGTAGGCTTATGTGGTTGAACAAATTCAGAAAATTTTCAGCTAGTATTTCTTGAAATGTACTTTTTTAAGCACTTAATGTTTTCTGCTGTCTTTCCTTTTGCTATTTTCCCACAGGTCTCTGAGTCTCTGTTCATTTCCTTTAAATCTTTCTTTCCTGATTCCAAAGTTGGATTGTTTCTACTGATCCATTTTTAATTTTATTCACAAATTAGTTTGTTATCCCCATTATGCTTTTGTGCTTATTCAGTGAATTTTATATTTCAGTTATTTTATTTTTTAGTTCTAATATTTTCCACTTGTTCTTCTTTAAATATCATTTTAAGTGTGTTTACAATTGCTTATTGGAATGTTTTTGAATAGCTGATTTAAAGTCTTTATCAGATTATTCCAACATTTGTGCCATCTTAGTGTTTGTATCTGTTGATCATCTTTCCCCATGAGAATTGATATTTTCCTGATTCTTTGTTTTTTGAGTAATTTTGGAGTGGGATATCATGTTTTGAGATGTGGGGTCTTTTTTAAATCTTTTGGAGAATGTGGATATATTTATTTTAGCAAGAATTTATCTGACAATGCGTGAATGAATTAATAAAATGTGGTATATGTAAACTTACTTAGCCATAAAAAAAATTGGGAGTAATACTTAGCCATAAAAGAAATTGGTGATCTAGAATCTTTTGTAACAACCTAGATGGAACTGGAGACCATTCTTCTAATAATGGAAAGACAAACACCATTATTACAATAATGGAAAAACAAACACCACATGTACTCAATACTAAATTGGAACTAGCTGGTCAATACTTAAGTACACATGTGGAAGTAAAACTCAATGAAAATAAAGTGTGGCGGGGAATGGGATGGGTAAATTCACATGTAACAGGAACAAAGCACACTATCTGGGCATCCTTATAACTTTGACTCAATCTGTACAAAACAAATTATGTATCCAAGACTTGTGTACCCTCTTAATATTCTCAAATTTAAAAAATGATTAATTAATTAATTTCTTCAAAAAGAATTGGGTTTATAACACACCCAACAGGAAGCTAGGGTCATTGTGATGAGCCTCCTTACAAATTCCTTATATGTGAAGAACAAAAAGAAAAATATAATAAAATATATGTAGTAATGTACAGGTGATCACTTTATAATTCTTTCAACTGTACTGTATACTATGTGTTTGAAAAATTGCCTAATAAAATATTAGAAAATTAAAATAATAAAAAATGAATTGACCTACTTACATTTAGGCCAAAAGTTCCATCTCATCTTCTGTAGGAAGTGGTTTCAACAACAGTTCAGTTTTCAAAACCTTTGCAGAACTATTCAGATCTGCCCCATGTGTGCATCACTCAGTGGTGGTCTGGGTTCTGGCCAGAAATATTTTCCATTAGTCCAATTTTCAGTCTTTATTATACTAATTACACAAGATCCAATTATGTGCAGTTTTGGAGTAAACTCTGGAATGACTTAATAATTTAATGGAGTTTCTAGCCCGAGGCCTTTCATCATCATAATCTCCCCTGAACATTTTAAATATTTCCTTGGGACTGCCCTTCCAAGTTCTGTAAATAGATACATGGGTCCTTAGTTACTTTTTTTTTTTTTTTTTTGAGACAGAGTTGAGACAGGGTCAAGTAGCCCACACCAACTTCAAACTCTTGGGCTCAAGTAATCCTCTTGCCTCAGCCTCCCAAGTAGCTGGGACTACAGGTGCCTGTCACAATGCCTAGCTATTTTTTTAGAGACAGTCTTGCTCTTGCTCAGGCTGGTCTCAAACTCCTGAGCTCAGGCAATCCACCCATCTCGGCCTCCAGAGTGCTAGGATTACAGGCATGAGCCACCATGCCTGCCTTCAGTTACTCTTCTCTGCTGCTTACTTTTGTGACTACTCCTCTGTCCTGGATCAAGAGGCAAGATGACTAGAGAATAAAAACATAGTAAACTCACCACTGATTTGGTGGGACTTTAGACTCTGATCTTCTTTCCAACCTTCCTGCTACCACTTAATTTTCAGATCCCTCTAATAGATGCTCAATATCTATTGTTTCATAGCTATATTGAGTGGTGGAGACAGGGTGGAATGCGTTCTCTCCATCTCACCTGGAATTGATTCCTAAAATTACTCATTTATTTCTTTATTGCCACGCATCATTTACACACAGTCTTGGATCTCCAGTTTTTTAACACATTTTGGTCTTGTCTCATTTTCCTTTTTCCTCAGTCAAGGCCCAGTACTCAGTCATTATACTATTACGCGCTTTTCATGTTGTAACTGCCTTACCTACCCTTACCCCAAGTTCAAAGGGCAGACTCACTGAGATATCTTAAGAAATGCCTGATAACTACTTTCCTACACTAATTACACAGCACATCAGCAAGATAATGAAGCCAAGATTTTATGATTTCCCACAGGCAGGGAAAGTTTTGTAGAAAACATTTTCAAGTTAAACTAAACCATAAAAAAATTACTCCCTGAAGAACTAATTATCTGTTAATATATCCCCATTAGAGTGACCAGTAGGCTAGGAAATGTACTTACCACTTTCTATCTTGAGCCCACATGGGCAGAGAAATTCTGTGTGGCAACTGTTTACTCATGGTGTTTAGAGATGACATGGATCTTAGGCAGCCCTAAAGAACTCTATCACATCCCTGAAAAGGTTCTACTTGTATCACAGTTAACACTAACTAGCTCTGAAGATCTGCTCTTGGGTCTGAGAACCAGTTGGCACAAAGTAGGCAGAAGTAAACAAACTTCCTTTTCCCCTTCACACATGTCCCCATCCTTTCTATCTCTGCTTCCTGTAAGCAGCTCAATTCTAATAAGCTCCTCATTATTATCTGCTATATTGATTTGCTTATACCCTGTCTTGTTTTCAAATGTAAGACAGCTTACTATTTTCTCCACTTCATCTCCCTTGCTGTTTATCTTCTTGAAAGACAAATTTATACTTAGTGGAACAGAACTGAAGTGAGTGTCAAAGGAATGAAATATGGCATTGGTTCTCAAAGTGGGTCCCTAGACCATAAAAATACATCACCTGGGATCTTGTTATAAATGCAAATTCTTGGGCCCCACCTACAAAAATAAATATTCTTGGGGTAGAACCCAGCAATTTGAGATTTCACAAACCTTCCAGATGATACTGATGCATTCCAAAATTTGAGAACCACTGTAAAGAGGAAGTAAATAATTGGTGGCTGTGGCATAATGGGTGAGAAGAACATGTTCAGATTGTGATGACCTATTAAGCTGATTTTCCCACCATTCCTGGAAGACAATATCTTGCTGCTAGCATCACATAGCTAGGTAGGGTGGAAAGGGTAGGCAAAGAATACATGCTAGGTATGACAGGGTGACAATGCCAAAACCTTCATTCTCTCTGCGTCTGCTACTTCTATTGGCTTTGAATTTAATCTCCTCAGTCTGCTGCTAAGACATTGGCACTTATCTGTAGTCACATCTTTATAATAAAAATCCACTGGTCTTTTCTCCAGGTTTGCCCTCCTTCAGTGGTGCAATTGACAGATACATTTGTAAAGAACAGACTTCACAAATATGGCATCATCCTTTTCTCTATCACCTTCATTACCAACTGAGGCTCTTTGGCTGGTTCTTTGCCAGTTCTTAACATCACATAAATTTGGACTAAGCCAAAAATGAATTTTTAGTATAATAAACTAAAAAATATGAATCATATGCCTTGTGGTGGGAATAGAATTATATGCTACACCAGAATATGTAATTGAAGAAAGTTTGTTATTGTTTACAAAGCATTCTTCCAAATCTCCACAATCTTTAAGGAAATAAGGAAATGGCAATTGACTAAATAAAAGCTTCTATTATAAGAAAAATTCTTCCTTTACTTTAGATAAATACTGAGCAAGTTGAAAATGTCCATAACAATACTAAAATTGATAATAGTCCTTCCCCATTGGATTTTTCTTCTAAATATCATGACAATAAAGAACAGAGAAGAACAACTAGTTATTCTGAAAATAGACTACAATTCACAATCAATATAATAACTAGAACCTAAAATAAATTTAAAAATTTTGTAAGTTTTCTCAAATTTTATGAATTTAATTGAACACTAAAGACTTGGAGGAAAATTTGTAGTCAGCTCATAACTATCTCCATAGTCCTTAAAACAACAAAAAATTAAGAATATTTTCAATAGTTACAACATCTTTGTGTGTCCTTAAAACATTTGACAAAATCCAGCATCCTTTTTTGATGAGAACATTTAAGAGAATAAGTATACATGGGACATTTCTTAAACAGAGGCCTTCTACAACAAACCCTCAGCCAATATAATATTGAGTAGAGAAAAACTGAAAGTGTTTCCACATAGGACTGGAGCCAGACAAGGATGCCCACTATCATTACTACTATTTAACATGGTGCTGGAACTACTAGCTGATGCAATGAGACAAAAGAAGGATATGGAGAATATCCAAATGGGAACAGAGGAGGTAAAACTATCACTCTTTGCTGATAGTATGATTTTGTATTTATAAAAATCCCAGGGACTCAACCTGGAAGTGATTGAGAAATACAGTAATGTCTCAGTTGTAAAATCAATGTTCAAAAATCAGTGGCCTTTATATATGCCAACAACAGTTAAGCTGAGAATCAAATCAAAGATATAGTACTTCACAGTAGCATCAAAGAAAATGAAATGCTTCAGAATATACTTAACAAAGGATGTGAAAGATCTCTACAGAAAGAACTGTGAAACACTGAGAAAATAAATATCAGAGGATATTAATAGAAGAGCATACTGTGCTCATGGCTAGGAAGAATTAACATTCTTCAAATGTCTATACTACCCAAAGCAATCTACAGATTTAATGCAATTCCCATAAAAATTCCAATGTAATACTTTGAATATCTTGAAAAAATAGTTCTGTGTTTCATATGGAAATGGAGGAAAAAAGCCAAATAGCCAATGCAATTCTATGAAGTAAGAACAAATCTGGAGGCCACATTTTATAAGACTCCTAATAATGCTATAAATGCATAGTGATCTAAACAGCATGGTATTGGCATAAAAATAGAGACATAGATCTACGGAACAGAACATACAGCCTACAGATAAAACCAGCCTCATATTGCTATCTGATCTTTTGTAAATCAAACAAAAGGATACATTTGGAAAAGAATCCCTATTTAATAAATGATGCTGGGAGAACTGGTTAGCCACATGGAAAAGACTGAAGCTGGACCCACACCTCTTGCTACTTATAAAAATTAACTCACTTTGGATAAAATAATTAAATCTAAGACATGTAAGTATAAAAACTCTAATAGAAAGTGTGGGGAAAGCTTTTAATTTTATTGGTCTATAAAAGAATTTATGAAGAAAAAATCATTGGCAATTGCAGCAACAACAAAAATTAAAAATGGGGCCTGGTTAAGTTAAAAAGTTTCTGCACAGCTAAGGACATTGGCAACAACAACAACAACAACAAAAACAGACAACCTTCAGAATGGGAGAAGATAATTACACGCTAGAAATTTGACAAAGGGCTAATAACTAGAATCTAAAAGAACTCAAGCAAACCAACAAGAAAAGAGCAAACAACCCCATTAAAAACTGGGCAAGAGACACGAACAGAAATTTTTTTCATGAGAACAAACAAATGGCCAACAAACAGATGAAAAAAATGTTCATCAACTCTATCAGAGAAATTCAAATCAAAACTACCTTCAGATCACCCAACCCCAGTGAGAATGGCGCACATTTCACATTCCCAAAGCAACAGATGCTGATGTGGGTACAGAGAGAAGAGGGTACTCATGTACTGTTGGTGACCCTGCAAATTCATACAGCCTTTGTGGAAAGAAGTATGGAGTCTGTTCAAAGAACTAAAAGTAGACTTTCCATTTGATCCTGCAATCCCATCGTTAGGTACCCACCCAAAAGAAAAAAAGTCATTTTGCCATAACAATGTTTGCACATGAATGTTTATAGCAGCATAATTCACAATTGCAAAGATATGGAAACAACCCAAGCACCCTTCATTCCATGAATGGATTAATAAAATGAGGTATGTGTATACCAAGAAATACTATTCAACCATAGAAGAGATGGATAAATTCAATTAAGTTCAGGAAGGGATGTAGTGGGGAGATTGTTTGGTAAGTTCACACCCAACAGGTACAATGCATAGGTATATGGCAACATACATACTTTATGGGGGAAGGGTGCAACTACAACTAGGATTTTACCTTACAAATGCAAACAATGGAACCTAACCCTATGTTAAACACAAAGTATGCCCATAAATTTGCATACACAGATATGTATAGACAAATCAATAAAATAAAACAAATAAAATTTAAAAAAAAAAAAAACAGGGCAAAGTTTGATTTTTGAAATGTCTCAAAAATGTTAACTCTTCACAAGACTGATCAAGAAAAAACACAGGGGCTCAAGGGATTAAAGATGGCAGCCGAGTAACAGCTTCCCTACAACTGGGCACGGCGAGTCTGGGGAAACAAGACTCCAGGCATCTCTGGCCGGTGGAATCTGCCTATAATCATCCTTTTGAGGATACAGGGAGCCAGCAAGGGACTTCTGGACCCCAGGAGGACGACAAAAAACAGTGGAAAACTGGCAAGTGGTTGCATGTGTTCGATAGACCTAATCACACCAGCAACCATAAGTACAAGTAGCAGTGAGACTGCAAACCGGAAAGGCTGTACCTGTAAACTGTTTTCATGTTCTTGGACTTGGTACTCAGTTGAACTGCCTTGGGGAGAGCTTGACCAGGAGTATAAAGAACTTTGGGCATTGTCTTGGGCCCCAGACTGAGCCAATGAGCTGGGTGCATGAAGCCATTGTGAAAGAACTACCCTGGCAAGCTCAGCCCTCAGGGTACCAGAGCAAGGATAGGGTGGAACAAAGTAACATATAGACTGAGCAGCCTAAAGGTGGGGACTGAGCTGCCTTACAGCCTTAATCCTTAGGGGCACAGTGAGACGGTTTTGGCACACGGGAGCCTTGGGCTATTGCCCTGGGTAGAGTGTCGTGACGTCACAGCTCATAGCAACCTCAAACTCCTAGGCTTGGTGCTGCCCAGACCTCCATAAGAGCTGTGCAGCAACCCCTGACCGGTGACCCACACGTACCGGGCCTCCGCATTCCCTGACCAGGAACTGCAGGAGCCATGCAACCCTGCATCCTCCCTCTTGTGTCCTCCCAGCCTCCACACTAGCCTGTTCATCTGGCAAGGGGCTATGCTAGCTGCATGCCCTCTGAAGCCTTCCCCGCCTCTGCACAGAGCCCTTCTCCTGGCCAGAGACTGCTGGAGACTTGGGCTCTCTGTACCAAAGTAATTGGGCACCAGGCACGCCCAGAACCGTGCGCACCACCCCAAGCCCTGTTGCTGGATTCGGGTGTGTGACACACCAGAACTTCTTCCACAACCAGAACTCCCTACCTAGAGCAGCCCCAGAGGAACTACACAGGGTTACTCTCTACAAAGATCCAGCAACAATAGAGTGATCCCGCTAGGGTCTAATCTTGGACAGAAACCTCCACAATTCTGAGGATGGCCAGAGGCAATGGTGAAAAACAATCATGAGGCGAAATCAACAGAAAAACTCTGGCACTATGAATAATCAGAGTAGATCAACTCCCCCAAGGATCAGTGGGGCAGAAACAGCAAACGACCTCATGCACAAACAAATAGCTGAGATGTCAGAAATTGAATTCAGAATCTGGATAGCAAATAAGATCCAATTAGAATTCCAAAAGTTATCTCAAGAATTCAACAAATTCAAAGAGCAAATGACCAAAGATTTTGACACATTGAGACAAGAAGATACATCCATCAAAGATCTTAGAAACACAGTAGAATCCCTCAGTAACAGAACGGAGTAAGTAGAAAAAAGGATTTCTGATATTAAAGACAAAGCTTTTGAACATTCCCAAACCCTCAAAGAAGAAGAGAAATGGAGAGCAAAAACAGACCACTCTCTCAGAGAGCTCGGGGATAATTCGAATAAAACCAATATTCGTCTTATAGGGATCCCCGAAAATGACGAAGTGGCTTCACAAGGCACAGAGTCTTTTCTCCTAAGATTATGAAGGAGAACTTTCCAGTTATGCCAAGAGATTTCAAAATTCAGATAGCAGACAGTATCAGAACTCCAGCATGACTCAACCCGAATAAGACATCCCTCAGACACATCATAATCAATTTCACTAAAGTTAATATGAAGGAGAAAATTCTGAAAGCTGCCAGATGAAAGAAAACCATTACCTACAAGGGGAAGAATATTAGAATACCCGCAGAACTCTCTATTGAAACCTTTCAAGCTGGAAGATGATAGTCATTGACTTTTAATCTCATAAAACAAAGTAACTTTCACCCCAGGATCCTATACCCAGCTAAACTGAGCTTCATTTATGATGGAGAAATTAAATACTTCAACAACATTCACATGTTGAAGAAATTTGCCACAACTAAACCAGCTCTCCAGGACATTCTTAGACCTATCCTCCATA
>CAUYPK010060449.1:0-16210 GCA_963574355.1 Loris lydekkerianus | reverse complement strand
TTTTCCTGGTTTGGTTAGCCAGAGGTTTATCTATTTTATTGACCTTTTCAAAAAACCAATTTTTTTGATTTATTGATCTGTTTGTTGGGCATATACACTTTGACAAAGTGATTTCTAACTTCTTAAATTATTAACATTGATAGTGCATCAAAATCTACTTTCTATCTCTCATTAACTTTCTCTGTTTTTAATGAGGAAGTATTACAGGGAGTGATCAGATCCTGGGCAATGAGAATGTGTGAGAAAGGAGTTCATGTGTAGTGAATTAGCAGTGAAAAAGATCAAATATAGAAAGGAATCCTTAATATAACTCAATTCATTCATTAACTTATTTATTGCACATCTAGTGGAAATCAGGCATTGTGCTAGGTCTGATGTTACAGTGATGAGCTAAAGCAGGCATGGTCTTGTCTGTTAGGTGGGTTTATAGCCTATTGAGGGATTACTATTTGAATTATCTTATAAATGCATAATTTTTTATTGGATAATGATCTTAGATGTAATTTATTAAAAAAAAAGAAATCCATATGCTTGCATGTAAGCCTTTACAAGTGAACTCTACTACTTACCCAGCTGTTAAGCCCACGGAGGACAGGGACATGGTATCTTTTTTTTAATTATTAATTTTTTTTATTGTTAAATCATAGCTGTGTACATTAGTGCAATCTCTGTACCCATTCTAAAATGCACCATAGATGTTGCCCCACCCATTACCCTCTCTCCACTAAAACCTCCTCCTTCCCTTCTCCTTCTTTGGCCCTTTCCCCATAGTTTTGTGCCACAGTTGGGTTATAGCCTTCATGTGAAAACTATAATTTAGCTTCATAGAAAGGCTGAGTACATTGGATACTTTTTCTTCCATTCCTGAGATACTTTGCTAACAAGAATATATTCCAGCTCCATCCATGTAAACATGAAAGAGGTAAAGTCTCCATCTTTCTTTAAGGTTACATAATATTCCATTGTATACATGTACCACAATTTGCTAGGCCATTCGTGGGTCGATGGGCACTTGGGCTTCTTCCATGACTTAGCAATTATGAATTGGCCTGCAATAAACATTCTGGTACAGATGTCTTTGTTGTATTATGACTTTTGGTTTTCTGGGTATAAACCTAGTAAAGGAATTATAGGATCGAATGGCAGGTCTATTTTTAATTCTCTAAGTATTCTCCAAACATCCTTCCAGAAGGAATGTATTAGTGGGCATTCCCACCAGCAGTGTAGAAGTGTGCCCTTTCCTCCACATCCATGCCAACCTCTCTGGTTTTGGGATTTTGTTATGTGGGCTACACTTACTGGGGTTAGGTGATATCTCAAAGTAGTTTTGATTTGCATTTCTCTGATGATTAAGGATGATGAGCTTTTTCTCATGTGTTTGTAGATTTTGCGTATGTCTTCTTTAGAGAAGTTTCTCTTTAAGTCCCTTGCCCACCCTGAAATGGGGTCATGTGCTCTTTTCTTGCTAATAAATTTCAGTTCTCTGTGGATTCTGGTTATTAGGCCTTTATCGGAGGTATAACCTGCAAATATTTTCTCCCATTCTGAGGGCTGTCTGCTTGCAAAATCTTGGAACTGAGAAATATATTTGATGAACTAAAAGAAAAATCATTAGAGGTGCTCGACAGCAGAATGGATTAAACAGAAGAAAGAATCAGTGAGCTCAAAGATAATTTATTTAAAATCACACACAGGAGGGAAAAAAAAATGAAAAAGAACAAAATCACCTACAAAATATAGAAAATTACTTCAAAAGACCAAAGCTAAGAATTATTGGTATTCAAAGGGGAGCTGAGCAAGGGTAAGAAGTAGAAAGATTATTCCCAAGAAATAATAAAAGAAAACTTTTCTAAACTTGCTAGCCCTGCTGAGCTGCACTGTCTCTGAGGTTAGACAGCAAAGGACAGGCTCCTTGGCAACCGAGCTGGGGGGCAGTGGGCTCTGAGAATACCACGATTTCAGCCCAATGAAACAAATTGCAGTCCTCTGGCCCGAATAGCCAACATGTGCTTCCATTCAAGACTAGAAACACCCAGAGGGCAGGGTCTGTGTTTTACTCCCTGTGGCTCTCACTACTTAGTGAAGCTCACTCTTAACCCCCACCATAACCCCTGCCTGTATCTACACAGAGCTAAATCTTCCCCAAGTGGACTGTCTCTTCTCTTTGCTTCCTATTCCACTTCAGACAGTCATTCCATTTCCTACTTGAGCAATTTTCATAACCCAACTTCCCCTAACCTAGCTTATAAATAACAGAACTAAACTGAGGCAAAAACTGCCTGATTCCAGGGTCTGTGCTCCATCTAAACCATGTTACTAGTTTGTTCTCGGCTTGCCTCTTTTCTCCACATTGAGACAGAAGGACTGCCAGAAGGGACGACCTTAGTCTACTGTCACATAAGGACACCACTGGCTTTTTGAATAGCACAATTCTTCATAGAGTCATGCTGTCTTGGGTGTTACAGAACATTTAGCAACCCTGGCCTTCATCATTAAATTTGAGTAGTATCCTATTGTTTGTGACAATCAAAACTAACCACACATTTCCAGAGGTGAGTGAGGTGACGTTGCATGGATGGGGTAGTCTTTGTGGAGTTTTATTTTCCAGTTGAATTTAGCCCACAGATTTCCCTCCTGTTACATTTAATAGTGCCTATAAGCTGTAAGTATTTAAAATCATTAACAAAGCAAATACTCAAGAATATGCAGTAATTTTAAAGGTAAGGAAAGTTTCCAAGAAGTACAATGCATTCTATCCTCAGATTTCAGGCAAGTAGCTTATCTTGCCTATGTGTCAATTTCCTTAGCGGCAAAATAGATAATAAGGGCACTCAAGGACAGATGATTCTTATTCTCCTTCCATAGTGTACAATTGTTCTGCAAAGTGACTGCCTGGCTTGGAATTACATTTCTACCCCCCTTCACATCTATGTGAGGCTCTGTGATTATCTCAATGAAATATGAGGAGAAGTGATCTATGTCACTTTCTGTTAATGTTGTTTGGAAGTGGGTACACCTTCTGCTCCCATTCTTTCCTTATTTGCTAGCTAATTGTCAGTGCACAGAACATCCTAGGAAGCTGTGCACTGGACATGAAGGAGCAGCAAGGTGTAGAAGGAGCCTGGGTCTATGTATTTCCATTATATTAGACTTGGATCTACTTAAAAAACACTTCTATCATGTGTAGAAGTCACCATGCAGTGTGAAGTTTGTTTGAACAGGAATCATTGCCTTAACTAATACAAATATTTACATCTTGTGATACATAAATATAATGTATGTCCATGGACCATAATAAACACTCTTTATTTTGTTTTTTCTTTATATTTTATTGTTGGGGATTCATTGAAGGTACATAAACCAGGTTACCCTGATTGCATTTTTTAGGTAAAGTCCCTCTAATAAACACTCTTTAAATACTAGTTGTAGTAATTATTATTATCTCCTTAAATTATTTAGCTCTATAGATCTAATGGTCAGTATCACATGTTGGTAGTTACTATACATGACATTATTATTCATTGTTTAATTATTTGATGTATATGGCTTTATTTACTCAAAAATTATTACTGAGCACCCACTATCTGTCAGGTCCTGGGCAAGCAATGAGCAAGGCATGGTCCTCACCCCAAAGTTCTTGACAGTAGGAGAGAATTTCATATCTTAGATGCCTTCTGTGTCTTCCATGTTGATTTGGTGAACATTTGAAAATTTACCTGCAATAGTATACCTGAGGATATGATTGGAAAACAGTCCATCAGGTAGAGGGACTTCCAGTCATTCTGGTTATCAGGTGTATTCATGTATTTCCTTCCCCAGAAGAATATGTCACCCTTTGTGTCTTCTACAAAGAGATCCAAACCATGCAATCATAAAGGGAAGAAAAGACAGGAAGAAGAGTGGATTTAAGAAATCCCTTCATAGTTTCCTTAGGACTTGGCACATGGAATACACAAGACAAAAGAAGAGGAAGACACAATCACTTTGAATAGTCTCTTGGAAAAGCTATAGCTCCAAACGTCCTTCATCCTTATTGCTATTTGTTGAAGGTTTGCAAAGCTGACTAAGAGTGTTTTATGCTAATTGGCTTTATCTGACATCCCTTTATCATTTGAAATTAATAGACAGCCTCGTAGATACAAGGTTAATGGAATATCTTCTCCACCTCAGATTTGCAACTTGGCATTTTCTCCAAAACACCACTTTCATCTTTATATAAGTGGCTGAGTCTATGAAGTCTTCCAAGAAAGGCATGCTGTCTAATCCCATCAACACATTTGTGAAATATTCCAGAGGGAAATTGTTCACTGTCATTGTAGAGCTGCTCTGCTCTTGGCATGAATGCCCCACAGATTTGACATGCTGGGAGATAGCAGCCTGATGTGCCAAGCATCAAGCAACAGCTATCCACATAGCAAAGCTCCCCCTTGGCCTGCTCTTTGGAATGATGTCATCTGAGCAATAGAAAGCTTAAGGTGAAGTAGACCAAACTCCACCCGAGGTACAGAGATGAGAGAAGTCCTCTCTCCTTTCCTTCTGCTTCTCTCTCTAGGAACACAGACTGATGACACTTGGAAAGGAAGTATAAACATTTTGTACAGCTGGAAAGACTTTTGGCTGCAGGGAGGTTTCTTGGCAATTTTGAGTATCTGTGTTGAGCAAGAGTAGCATTGAGGAGAGGAAATAGATGGAATGACTGTGTTAGCCTTCAAGGGAAAGAGTCAAGAGAATTAGTATGTTTATTTGTTTGTCCAACTCAGGTCACCAGAGAGCCTTGAGAGGGACCGAGGGAGTACAGAGTCCATAATGTTAACTCCATATGTTTTATACTCCCAAAATTCCCAAGGCTTTTTCTGCTTAAATGTCTTAATACTATGTCAGTAGTTAAGACACACAAAAGGCATAAAGAATAAAATAAAGCAAAATGCAAGACAGGTGTACATACATCTCTCATCTCCTTCCCCTGTATCCCAGCCACACGTGTCACTACTCTAAATTTGTAGTTGGCTGTTTTGCACTCTCTCATGCTTTCACTAAGTGCTGGTTGCTCTGTGTGTTTTTAGGGTTTATTTACATCTTATCTGATGCACATCTGCAAATCTGTAACAGATGTAAATAGAAAAAAAATAGATGAAACAAAACCCAACAAAATGACATCAGTGTAAATAAAATACAAGTTCATACCTTCATCACATTAAAGAAATCTGGAGAAAGATTTATGGCAGTACTTAGGAACCCAGGTACCTATTTTCTGTATCATCCTACCTCATGGTTTCTATTTTCAAAGTCAGATGTCCACACTGCTGGCTGGAAGATAGGAAAAAAGTAAAGGACAGAAAAGTGTCATTAGCAGTTAAGCACAACCCCTTTACTGAGTTCTTCAAAGTCATAGTTTTCACTTCCAGTTTGGCTCATTGGCTAGAACTAGATCACATGACCACACCAAGTTGCAACATCCCTGTTATTCTGGGAAGAAATTTGCCAAGTAATATCAGTGAGTTCTACATAGTATTTCCACGTAGAATTTAGAGATTGGCTGTAGACTTGTAGTCTGTGCAAAGACTCGTACTCTACATATAGTTTAAGCAGGAGAAAAAAATCATCAAATCTATATTTTAAGAAGACTAATCTGGTTTCTGTGTGGGGACTAGATTGCTGGAGAGAGGAATAAGAATAAAAATGGCACTCTAATGAGAGGCTCCTGCAGTGGGCCAGACCAGAGAACCTTGAGCTAAAAGGGGAACATGAAATGCAAAAAAAGAAAGTGGAAGAATACAAGATTTATTTTAGATACAGAATCAAGAAGACTGGCTGATTCTGGGAGGAGGCAAAGGTGGATGTCAGGATAATTCCCAGTCGTCTGGCTTAACCAGGTAGATGTTAGGGCCATCTGCTAAAATAGGGAATACAAAGATGCTGGGAGGATGGTGATGTTTTTCAGGGCTATGGTAGGAATACACTTGTTCTACTTCAGGCATATTCAGTTTACTAAGGTAAGGAGTCATCCCAGTGAAGTTTTCAGGAAGGTATTAAGATAGGAGCAGAGTCAGGGGATATATGTCAGAAGAGAGATCTTGAGAGGTATTTGGAGTCCTATGAGTAGATGCAATTTCTTTGGGAAAGAATGTGATAGGGAAGAGGAGAAAGCCTGGAACTAAGTCAGAAGGATTCCTGGCATTTAGAAGTCTAGCAGGTAAGGAGGACGAGACAGCCTTGACTTTACAGTGAAAATCGTTCTTATATTTCTTAATTCTTTTTTGTTGCTGTTGTATATTTATTTGAGACAGGGCCTCACTGTCCACCAGGCTAGAGTGCAATGGATCATCACAGCTCACAGCAACCTCAAACTCCTGGGATCAACTGATCCTCCTGCCTCAACCTCACAAGTAGCTGAGACCATAGGTGTGTATATTCCTCTTCTTCTTTCTTTTGTAATAGCTCTGCTTGGTGACTTGTGCAGCCCACAGAGAGCCAGTGAGAATCAGCCCTGTTGCTCAGATGTGAGTCTTGTAAATCCTGAGCAAGTCTCCTGTCCTAGTTTCCTCAACTACACAAAAAGGCCACTGTGCTAGTGGCTACTCCCTTCCTTAGGAGGGTTGGTGATAAGTGTCAAGATGGAATTAAGCTCAGGCGCAAAGATTTACATTCAAATGCCAGCCATTTTCTCAATCCTTATGAATACTTTGTATTTTGGGCCTTTAGACATAATGCTAACGGAATCAAAATCATCATTCATATTATTAACAAGCATTTTTGAGTAATGTTTTGAGTAAGTGCCTAATAAAGTCTAAGAAATAAAAGTAACTCATGTTTATTAAATAAGAATTACTAGGTTTCCATTCATAAGCTTCAATATCCTGCTTAATGGATTCCATACAACCTAACACAAAGATCCAGGGCATGAATTATGGTGAAACAGTCCACAAAAATTATATGGTTTCCTTTTTTACTGTTGTTTCCCCTCCATGAAATAACAATGAGGAGTGGAGCTTGACTAGAGCCATTTCTTATAACATAATGAAAGCATTAGGGTGACGCTGGTTGTATTTTAGCAGACTGGCGGGAACATCGACACCTTCACGGTCAGAATGCGCCCCCTTGTGGAAGATGTGAATAAACAACGGTGGAGAGGAAACAGTACTGTGCTCAAGACCTTGGGAGAAGATTGAAGGGGGGGAGCCCCAGAGAGGCAGGAAACAGTGACTAAAATATATGCAGACCACACTTTGTAAAAAGCCCTGTAAGGAAAAAGTAACTTTATCAAATAAGGAAATGAGTGTGGCCGGGTGAAAAGGAAAACCTGGGTCAGGGAAGCTGGCTATTTCTAAGTACTAGAAAATTCGAATCATTTGTAATGAATTATAAATTAAAAAGGCCCTGAATGAGGCGTTCCAGCGTGATGTCTCTGAGCTTCAGTCACTCCACCTGCAAAACAGAATAACATCAGTGTCTTGTCAGGTGGTGGTGGTGGCTGTAGCCAGGATTGTTGTGAGGAGCAAATGAAATAATGTACAGAAAGTGGTTTTATTAAAAGCGTAGTGCCCACTGTACTAAAATCATTACCATTATTACATGCTAGTGCGTGCATTTTAAATCAGCGAAAGACACTTATTTGCCTTTCTGTTTTTAAAAATGGCTCCCAGGCACAGACTTTTACCGACCACAGAGGAAAGCTCTGTGGTGCTGTGAAAGTTTCGAGGCTAAAGAGTGGTGAGCCCCAAGGCTGTTCCAGAGATGGAAACCAGGTCCCATGTGACTCCCATTTCATGGTGTGTAGACAAACATGTCCAGGCACATTCGGACGAGTGTGATCAATTTGGTTTCATACAGTTGAGGCGAGATCCATCAGGGGCTGGCTGCCTGGGTGGGGGACGCAGGGCTCAACTTGCTGAGTGACAGGGAAAGGCAGACATAGGAATTGAAACCAGGGCCACAGCAAGCGTGTGGCTACCTCCAATGGTAGGTCTACTTTTAGTTCTTTGAGGAATCTCCACCCTGTTTTCCATGAATTAAGGCCTTTTGCAACAATTTGGACAAAACTGGAGACCATTATCCTAAGTGAAAAATCTCAAGAATGGAAAAACAAACACCACAAGTACTTGCTATTAAATTAGAACTAACTGATGTGCACAGAGGGGAGTAAAACTCAGTGGAAATCAGGAAATCAAGCAGAGGGGAGGGGGGCCAGCAGGAGTGGGGAGAAACCCACCTAACAGGTACTATGAACACTATCTAACTGGTGGGCACACTTATAACCCCGGCTCAAGCATAACGAAATTGATACGTGTAACCAAAAACATTTGTTCCCCCTTAATGTTTTGAAAAATAAAAGGTGCAACTATACTATGGGAGGATACAAGAGAATGTGCTCAGGGCAGCCACCATTTCCACTCAAGCACTGATGTGGTGCCAATGGGCAAATGGAACAGCAGGATAATTATAGGGAGTTTTCTGAAACTTGCTTCTTAAAAGAAAAAAAAAAAAAAAGTGTTTGCTTTTTAATTCCCTCACGTATTTGGAAATGTCAGGAAGTGCCAGTATGACAAAGAATCTCAAGATGGGAAGAGTGGCTGTAAGGGAAGGAGGTGGGTGGGTGTGCTTGAGTGTCAGGCCAAGCCAGGTGGAAAGGGCTCCCCTATAGAAGGAAGCCTCGAGGAGACACTCCCTGGACAGTTCTTCCCCAATTCTCATGCAACGAGGGTTCCACAAATCGAATTTCAAATGTGAATTTTGTGAAATAGTTACAAGATGGGGAATTCCATTTCAATTAACTAACACTTGGAAGTTGCTTTCTCTCTCTTTAATCACTATAAGGCATAAGTTACTTTTGTTTTCTCATATCATAAAATGACATCGCTTGGAAATTAATTCATCATAGTGAATGTCATGATATGACACAAACCAGTTTAGTGGCTCTAATACACCATAGATGTTGGGCTTCCACCACTCTGTCCTTATAGCCATTCTGTCCTCGTCCTCTGGCTCCACTCAGTGGCTCCTTGGCCCCTTGGTCATTAACATCCCCTCCAGCACTGTCAACCCCTTCTTCTTTGGTTTTCTCCAACTCCCACCTAGCCAGTTCACACCTTTGGGTAACTCACACTTTATATTTTGTCTTTTCCAGATCTGGGCCACCAAGCATTGCATGGAGTAGGAGGGAATCCTCATATAACACTATTAGAATCCACTACGTATTCCTGCTCTTGAACCTTGGTCTGGGACCTCAAGGCTGCCTTCAAAATTTTTATTCATTTCTTCTTGTTATCCATCACATCCTCCATGGCATCCTCTCCCCTATGTTCCCTGCTCTCAGGAAACCTTATTCCCTCCCTTACTTTAGAAGAAGATCTAGAGTTGGCCAGACACAGTAGCTCACACCTAATTATCCCAGCACTTTAGGAGGCCAAGGTGAGAGGATCACTGGAGGCCAGGGATTCAACCAGCTGAATAAGAGTGAGTGAGACCCCATCTCCACTAAAAATAGAAAAATTCGCTAGGCATCGGGAAGGGTGCCTATAGTCCCAGCACTTGGGAGGCTGAGGCAGGAAGATTGATCGAACCCAAGAGTTTGAGGTTATAATGAGCTATGGTTACACCACTGCATTCCAGCCAGGATGACAGAGAAAGACCACACACCCCCCAAAAGAAGATCTAGGGTAATTTTTCTTGGCCCTCCTTTGTCTTCAACACTGATGGTTGTTGTGACTGTAAGACATTTTCTTGTGTGTCTCGGGGAATATCCCTTCCTTTCCGCCAAGGCTGGCCCTGTACTCTGCTCTGGATAATGTCCCTTGGAGCTCCCTCATGTGTCCTGCTCTATCAACCATCCTACTTCTCTCCCCTAGTGAGTCATTGCCTTTATGCTTTTTTCTGCTCTGTCAATTTGGTTCCAGTTATACTTACCTGCTATTCAGTGTCTGCTTCTCTTTCAAATGTTCTTGAAATAAATCTGTTTGTCCCTCGTGACCACTGTCCTCACAGTCTCGCACTCTGCGGGGCCGCTGACAACCTCCTTTGAGGCCTTATTTTTCATCACCCCTCTGGAAAGTTTCACGTGGCTGACCAGCCCCTTTCTTGGTGCTCATTCCTCCTCCTGTCTACGTAATTCTGCCCTTTCTGACTGCTTCCTTCCTGCGTTTTTTAAGCACTTGTCCGTGTGTACCTAAAATGCAAATCTGATTATGTCACCCCTTTGTGTCAATCATTCAAGCTTCCAGTTCAGGATCAACCCCAAACCTTGAATGTGGCCTGTGAGGCTCTGCCTCCTCTTTACCTCTCTCATCGTTTCCCTCCACTCAATGGCCCAGTTGTCCTCAGCTCTTCTGAGCTGTTTCTTCTGACTGAGCACTCCCTGGACTTTCCCCAGGATGCTCCAGCCCCCATCGTGCCCACTGAGTGGCCAAGTCCTGCTGATTCTGTATATTTCACCTGACCCCCCCCATGACTGGGTTGGAGGTCTCCACTATCTGCCTTGCCTTCTGTAAAGGTTACCATATCATCTCTCTTGATATGAAATGCACAATCATCGCTTTTCTCATCTCTGACTCCCACCATTCTATTATGTGCCATGACAAAGAGGCTCTGGCTTGTTAGGTTTCCACACAGTAGATGCTTAATCAACATCAGTTGGATTATCACAACAGTGAATTAACTGGGTAATACAATCCAAATAATAACTAATGGTAACAAAATGAGCTAACACTTCCACAGGCCTTGTTTATTTATAGCATCTTCTGTGGCAGCATTCACACTGCAATGGAATCATTGAATTGTTGTGACAGAGACTGTGTGGCCTATCTGGACTAAAATATTAACTACCTAGCCCTTCATAGATTCATATAGACTATCTGCCCCAAAAGTCTTCATCTGAGGCATGCTGAAAAATCACGTTTACTTGTCCTATCTTTTTATTTCTGAAAAAGACAATCCCACTATTCCCAAACCCTCAAACCCCATTTTTAGCTTCAATCTTTCATTTCTTCTTATTATTGTGTTTTGGTAGTATACTATTAAAGCAATGTCTATCCATCTATAATGTAAAATACTTTTTCTTGGTAGAGATTTTTAAAACCCATGACCTGGCTATTCCTACTTCATAGAATTTACAAGTTGAAGGTGCCCATGGCCTCATCCACCTCTTTAAAAAATAATAAAATCTGGAGATCATCATTTATTTGCTAGGAGTCACATAAGTGGTCAAATGTGGAGTCTGGACAAGAACCCAGCTCTCCTGACCTTTGAAGGAAGGCCCCAGTGGCCCAGCTCTCGGCTTGCTCTTTGGAAGGGGCCCCTGAGCAGCCTCTCTGCCTGGCACAGCCATTTGCAGTCAATGGCTTGTAGTCAGAGATATCAAGATCGGACGATTTATTTTCCAACTACATAGAGCCAATTCTTAAGCTTGCAACTTCAACAGGATCCAGAGAGTCTAGCTAAATATTGCCATTATCTTTCTGAGTGGCCTTGTCCAGACTCACTCACCAGTTTCTTTGTTTATCTCATTTGTGCAGGAGATGTGAGTATGTGAATGTCTATGTATGTGTGTGTATGTGTAAGCTCATATGTATGGACATGTGTGTGTGTGTGTGTGTGTGTGTGTGTGTATGTTGTATGTATGTGTGTGGAGTCCCCAGTTTTCATGACCAAACCTTAAGCAAGTGAGAAGAATGCCTCACGGTCTAACTAAGACAAGTGCTACTCTAATAAATATTGGTTTTGATATCATCTGAGCCCTAGGATACAGAATCTGAAATTTCCAAATGGTTATTATTCAGATTAATCAGTAAGGAGCACGTCTAGGCCTCCATGGACCCACACAATGCAATTAGCACACATGGCACCTACTCAGCGCTTCCTGGATGCAGCTCACATCACCCAGCACCCTGGGCGGCAACACTACGGTTAAGGATATGTCACAGCGAATCAACAAAATATGCAGTTTGATCAGCACATTCCGAGAGAAGATCATTAAAATATGCAGCCAGATCCCCCAAGTGCATGAAAAATTAACTAATAAGTTTTGTATCTTGATCAGTGTAATGAGTGAGAAGTCACTGAACAAGAGTGTCAAATTGGACAGCCTGGCAAGGGGGAAAGGAAACTGTGAGAGCAGCTGGGACGGCCCAAGCTAAGACTTCTGGTTTTCAAAATACCAATCTTTAAAATTCAATCTCAGTGAAAGCTGATTAGTATTAAGATATTGTCCAGCCTGTGTCCGGCAGAATGTGATGTGATGTTGAGCCTTCTGATGTAAATGAAACATTGATTCTCTATTTCAGGCTTCACTAACTCTTAATGGACTCAGCCATGTGCCTGGAAGACCCCGCCAGTGCCATCATATACACATGTATGGAACTAGGAGGCAGGAGCAGCCTTCTGGAAATACCTCAACCATCTGACCTTGAAGGAGAACCAAAAGGAGGAGGGGAAATAACCTCTTTAATAAAACTGTATCAGAGATGCCCCATGCCATGGAAAAGAAGTAGGATGTAATGAATCCGGAATGCCCAAGCTAAGAAGTTGGTGGAAAATTTGAGTAAATTAAGTTCAAGTGATTGATGCTCACCAAGGGGATGTGTGAATTGGATTGTCACAAAAGACTACGAGGTCTGCTGTCACTCTGTTATTGGCAGGATGCTGATGGGGATGTTGACAGCCTCCTCTTAGCCACACAGGCCCCTAGTGACTTGGCCCATGTATAAACAGGGACGTGAGCACCAGTCTGTTAATTCTGCTTTGCTACTTTATCGCAGCCAAACGGCTGGCCTTGCAGCTACAGGAATGTCAGTTTCCCAGGCCATAAATTTACCCCCTTTTATGAAGAGCTGGGCAACAGAAAGATGGCAATTCCAAATAAAAGGCAGAAAGCAAATCCAAATGGGAAACATGCTACAGACAAAGGGGGAGATTGGCAGCCTGGCTATTGCCGAGGCCAGAGCTGGCTGCTGGTTTCCTTTCTGCCGCACGTGCGCTGCAGCAACATAGGAGGTGGGGGAAGAAGCGGACATTTTTTTCATCTTTCTAAATTTGATTAGACTTTCCCAAAATTTAGCACATGGACACACCAAGAATGACTTTTGCTCAACCATGGTATATGGAAAACATTTTTAAATGTTAATTCTTCTAATTCTACTTTCATAAATATCAGACAAAATAGAAATTGTACCTCAAACCCATGATTTTATTAAAATTTCTAAAGGTAAGAAAAAGGATGTCAAAGTACTTAAAGACAAATATTACATATGTAATAACACATGTGATAAGTAGATATCTCAAAAATTATAAAGGGAATTTCAAAGGGCTAAGGTTTAGGAAAATCTGGGCTGGAGTATTTTCCTCGGATAAGAGTTTTGTGCATTTCAGTCAATTAAACAGTCCTGCATATTGTTGAAAAGACATAAGTTGCAGTAGATAATTTTAAATGGTAAATGACAGTTAGAAATAAAAGAAGCATATCAAAATTTGTTTTTTATTATCCCATTTTCATTTCTCCAGGAGGCTAAGGAAAACTCTCCAACCATAAGGCTGGAAAGAGAAAAAAATTCAAGGATCAATAGATATTTCTTTTCTCCACACTGTGTTTCAGTGGTACCTACCACATGCCAGTCAAGACTACCCCTGGGGGAGAAGGTGGGGCAAGATGATGACCGAGTAACAGCTTCTTTGCAACCAGGCATGGTGAGATTAGGGAGAGAAGACTCCAGGCATCTCTGGCTTGTGGGCTGTGCCCAGAAACATCTGTTTGGGGACACAGGGAGATAGCAAGAGACTTCTGGACCTCAGGAGGAGGACAAAAGCAGTGGAGAACTGGCAAGTGGTTGCGTTCATTTGGTCTGAGGTCGTAGCTGCCACTGCTGCAATTACAATAGCAGTGAGATTGCAAGCAGGGAAGACCTCCCCTCTGGGCTGTTTTGTTTTTTTGGACTTGGGCACTTGGTTGAACTGCCTTGGGACAACTTAGGTGAGAGTGCAGATGACTTTAAGTGAGCCGCTGAGCTGGAACAGAGCTAATGTTGTTCAGTTGTGGACCATGCCCAGCCATTGTGGGAGAACTGCCCCTGCAGGCTCCACCCTCAGGGTCACAGAGTGAGGCTCAGGCTGGGAGACCTTGGGCAAGTGATCTAAGCAGTACCAAAGGCAAAGACTGAGAAGCTGGGGAAGAGTGGAGATTTCAGTGTTTGGCAATAGGACTTTGCAGCCTTGGTCCTTGAGGAGATAGAGTAAGACCGGTTTTGGTGCACTGAATAAGGGGCAGCCACTTTAGGTGAGATCCCAGCAACCAGTGCTTTCCTGGGAAAGCTTCTGCTTAGCTAAAGTTAACAGTTTAAAGTGTCTTTTAAGTGGGCTGAGGAGAGATTTAGGGTCTTTACCCTGTGGGGTTTGAGAAATCAGCAGATGCCTTCAGTCTCCATCTCACACAGCTATATCAGCATTGCGATTAATATCTCATACCATAGAAGATCACCTGTTGCCCAGATAATATTCAGCAATATATATATATATATACTGCTTTGTTTTTGTTTGGAGTTTTTTTTTTGTGTGTGTGTGTGGGGGGGGTTCCCAATATTTTCCCTCTAGATTTTTCTTCCTTCACTTTTCTACTTTAAATATAATTTTCCATTGTTGCCTTCTTTTATAATAAGAACTTCATTTTTGCTAGTTTTTCTGCCCCTATTATTTGGTTTTTCCCCTAATTTTATTCTGTAAGGTTTTCTGTTTGTTTGTTTTGGTTTGATTTATAGTATTTTTGTCTTTCCTCTCTATTTGGTGGAGGTGGGGTACTGTGTCTGAACAGGCTGGCAAAGAGCTGCTGACCTCAAATGAACCACCCAACATATCACCCCCAGAGGTTGGGAGTTTTTAAGGTTGGGTCAAAGTACCCTACTTTTATTACCCTACTATTATTAGTAGGTACCCAAAGTACCCTACTTTTATTACTCCTGTCTCACTCTTTCTGTGCCTCTCTTCATTTTGTCAATATTCCCTTTTACTCATCCCCTCTCCTTTATCTTTTTTTCTTTTTTTTTTTTTTTAAATCTTTTTTCCCTTCTTGCTCTTCATTCTTCTCATCCTTCTGGTCCTATAACAAAAGGACTCATCAAAATGTTAGGCCAGAGGCACGGTAACTTAAAATGCAAGAGGAAGTGAAAAGAAAATTAGGGCAAGGAAACAGATAAAAGAAAACACTCATGAGGAAAAATTGGCAGAAAAATCCCGGCAACATGAAAAACCAGTCCAGAGCAATCCCCTTTAAGGGACCATGAGGTAGCTACCATAGAGGATTCCATCTATAAAGAAATGTTAGAAATGACAGAAGGGGAATTTAAAATATAGATGATTAAAACAATGAAGGAAGTTGCTGAGAAAGTGGAAAATAACAAAAGGAAATCCAAAAACAGAATCAAATAAGAGATGAACAATATGAAGAAAATAGAAAGGATATAGTAGAGCTGAAGGAATTGAAGCAGTCAATTAGGGAACTTAAAGATGCAATAGAAAGTATCAACGACAGGTTAGACCATTCAGAAGAAAGAATCTCAGCGGTAGAGGACAAAGCTCTTGATATAACTCAGACAGTTAAAGAGGCAAAAAAGAAGCAAGAGAAAGCAGAATGTTCAATGATAAAAATTATGGGAATTTATGAAGCATTCAAACATTCAAGTTGTAGGTATCCCAGAAGAGGAAGAAGGCCGCAGAAGAATGGAAGTCATACTAGAGAATATTATAAATGAAAATTTCCCAAATATCACCAAAGATTCTGACACATTCCTTTCAGAGGGATATTGGACCCCAGGTCACCTCAACTTAATAGAACTTCTCCAAGACACATTGTGATGAACCTGTCCAAAGTCAAGACAAATGAAAAGATTTTGTAAGCTTCCAAGAGTAAGCACCAATTGACCTACAGGGGCAAATGCCTCAGAGTGACTGCAGACTTCTTTATTTTTTTTTTTTATTTTTTTTATTATAGATAAAAATATGCACCATAGATGTGGCCCGACCCATTACCCTCCCTCCACCCAAACCTCCCACCTCCCTTCCCCTTCCTTGGTCCTTTCCTCATAGTCTTGTGGTATAGTTGGGTTGTAGCCTTCATGTGAAAGCTATAGTTTAGCTTCATAGTAGGGCTGAGTACATTGGATACTTCTTCTTCCATTCCTGGGATACTTTGCTAAGGAGAATATGTTCCAGCTCCATCCATGTAAACATGAAA
>CAUYPK010060448.1:0-12480 GCA_963574355.1 Loris lydekkerianus | reverse complement strand
ACCATTGTAAGATGCACCACAAGTGAAATTGCCAGGAAGGCTATGTTAACCAGTGTGATATAAACGTGTCAACCGGTCTGTGAATCTAATGTATGATGCCCCATGATCATACCATTGTACATAGCTATGATTTAATAAAAAAATAAATAAAATTAAAAAAAAAATAGACAACTAATATTTATAAATAAAAGTAAAAAATAATTTCAAAAGCTTATCAAACAGTTTAAATTTAGCATAGTGCTCAAGTGTCACATCATAACTTGAAATTTAATGATGTCCATGGATTGGGTTTCAAGCCCCAAAATAAAATTATTTTCCTGAATGGTACTTCATATTAATTACATAGAAAGTTTGGTTATTTTTTCTTTCTTTATCTTCTTCCTTCTATTTTGTTTATCTTTTTTCTTCATCAGAGAATGAGTTTATAGGGTACAATATTAATTTCCTTGGCTTGAATTCTGGGTCCACATTCATTGGTTGTATGAGTGTTATGATTTTATTAATATTTTTTCTCCATGTCCATGATTATCCATGAATATCATACAAGATGTTACCAAGATGAGCTGATACTGGATCAGTGGGGAAATACATGTTAAGTAATTAGAACTGTGCCTGGCACTGTCATCAATATTAACTTATTATGAATTTATTTTTAGTCTATTATTAATTTAACAAAATAAGTCTGTACTGAGAGATAAATATATTCTGTGCTCTAATGATGAGAAATTGTCAGGATAAATACATATAATTTAGAGATATACACAATCTCTTCCTTTGGATATTTGACTAGTTTCCTCCCTCTCTGATTCTGGGTTTGGCCACACAACCTGCTTTGGCCAATGTGGTGGAAGCTCACGTGATGTAAGTGGAGGCTCTGAAGGCACTTGTACCTTGGAGGTTGCACTGGCACGCTGGAGGCTGCCCTCTTTCTTGTGACTTTCAGTAACTCTGCCACCACCATGATAGTAATGAGCTCTGTTAGCCTGATAGAACTTGGCAACATGTGGTTCAATTTATTTCATTGCCCCTGCCAACTGCTAGTCAACCATTAGACATATAAACCACTGCCAGCCAGCAGACTGCAAACCTGTGGGTGAGCCAGCAGATACCATGGAGCAGAGGAGCCTCCCATCCATGCTGAGCACTGGTTGCTGACTTACAGGACCAAGGTGGTTTGTTACGCAGCAGATGAGAGCAGTGTATCAAGGCAGATCCTAAAAAGAAAGAAGACCAGAAGAATGAAAAGAGGAATGGAAGGTAATATTAAAAAAAGAAAAGGTCTAGATAATGTGCTAAAGACATTTATATACATATTATACTTCTTAAAATATCCCAACAATATAGGCATTTTAATATCATTTTTGGGAAATACAATAATTTAGTTGTATAGGATCTGTATAATTGACAGAAAGTAGCGGGAATGAGGTTTTAAAGTCCTTGGCTGCTACCTTCTGTCACAGAGACATGTAGTTTAAAGGAAGGACACTGAATAATAGGAAAGCTGCTGCTGGATGGGTGATAGGACCCATCCCTCGCTATGGACTGAACTGTGTCTGCTCTGGCCAAAATGTGTAAGCTGAAGCCCTAACCCACAGTGTGGCTACATCTTCAGACAGGGGCTTGCAGATGTAACAAAGGCTAAATAAGATTCTGGTGTGACCCAGACATAATCAGTCATGTCAGCATATGTCCCCTGTCTATTTAGGAGATAATTAACGTTGAATGAGGTCATGAGAGTGGGTTTCTTCTCCTCTAGAACTGTGGCCTTACCAAAAATAAAAAATAAAAAAGGAAGCACAAGAGAGAGCTATCATTCTTCCTACCACGTGAGGACACAGCAAGGTAACTATCCAGAAAGAGCATGCTTACCAGAAACGGAACCCTGCTGTACCTTGATCTCAGACTTTCCAGCTTCCAGAAGGTTGAGTAAATGAGTCACACTGACTAACAGATGTCTCACTGCACAGACGGGTCTGCCCCCACTTCCCACTCACTGGTGGGGAGGGGGGGACAAGTTCCCTCTGCTTAGTTCCCGACTGCTATTTTTCAGAGAACATGTCACTGCCAGGTTTGCTCAGGGTGCAGGCTGCAGATACTGTGATGCTCTTTTGATTGCAACAACTAAAACAAATATCATCAAAAATTGGTTTTGGCAACAAAATTGTTATAAATTGAGCAATGCCTACGTAAGTATTCTTGCTAATAAATTAATCAAAGATATAAGCAAACACATACAGATATTAATTCAGATTAAAATTTTCACTGAATTAAAATTTGCACATCAAATTTTTGCAATTTAATAATTAAGTCACATGGGAACACCTAGCAAATGAAGGTACTATATAAAATGTAATACTATACAGCTATGAAAATAGTGTTGAATAAGCACATCCATTGATAGAGGTCAATGCTCACAACATTTTGTCACATTTTAGTTAGTACATCCCACGCCGTGCAGTAACAAACATGCGTCCCTGTATGGAACACTACTTATATACACATACATATGTGTGCATATGTGCATAAATGTTTCGATAGAAACTGTGGCCTTGCCAAAAAAATAAAAATATGTTTATAGTATTTGTATATCTGTCTTTGGGAGATGAAATTTCTAGAGAATTTTAATTGGTGTGAACCATTTTCAAGTTCTTTTGCTATAAAATATTTCTGATAATTAGAAGAAATAATTTTTTTAAATTGTTATTGTGTTTTTATTTTTTTAATTGTTTTTTATTATCATAACTTTGTATATCGATGCATTTATGGGGTTCAGGGTACTGCTTCAATATGCAATGTGAAATGCTTACATTGAACTAAGTAACACATCCATCACAAGAAATAATTTTTTAAAAATAAAAATTAAAACCCTTTCCTTAAAAAGACTAAAAAAAAAAAAATGGGCATTGCAATATGACTCTATTATATTAGAAAAAATAAAAAGGGGGCAAGGCCAGGCATAGTGGCTCAAACCCAGTGCTTTGGGAGGCCAGGGGTGGAGACCACTTGATGCTAGGAATCTGAGACCAGCTCGGGCAACATAGCTACACCCCATCTCTATAAAAACTTAAAATAAAAATACACTAGCCAGCCATGTTGGCAGCTATTCAGAAGACTGAGGCAGGAGGATCATCTGAGCCCAGAAGTCTGAGGTTACAATGAGCTGGGATGACACCACTGCACTCTAGCCTGCGTGCCAGAGTAAGAGTCTGTGTCTAAAAAATTTAAAAAGAATTTTCAAAATAGTTTTAATCTAATGTTGACAAGCTTAAGCTGAAGTATTCAAACATTGCTGTTGTCGTTGTAAACTTTCATGTGCTTTCTGGAAAGCTATTTTCAATAATTAACAAGATGGAGCCAAATTAAAATAGATAGACAGATAGGTAGATAGATAGATTCTTACAAAACCAAGCAACAAGTTTAAAAGAAAAAGATAATTAGCCATAGAAAGAGAAAAAGTTCAAAAAAATGTGTATAATAGTGTTTGTGAAAACAACAAATAATTAAAAACAGTTCAAATTCCTCCACCTTGAAGCAAATAAAAAAAAAACACTGAACCTTAAAATCCCACTTTGATAATGTTAACATTAGGTATTCTAAGTAATAATAGTGTTGGATGAAATGTTTGTATATATTAAAAAGAGGCAAAGAAATATAAAAATTACCGTAGAAACAATTGGAGTTCTGAGTATTTTTAGCTTTTATGTACAGTTAATAACTGCAAGTAAAATAACTATAAGTACATCTGTATGAGCAAGATATATGATAAAAACGATAAATAACTCAAAAATGTAGCATTAAAGTGTAAGGGCATGAAGACCAATACACACTGAAGGAACCAAAGTTTTCTTCTAATTTATGATCTTAGAATGAAAATAATTAATCTGTGTTTCCCCCCACCTTTCTTTGCTTGTATTTATGAAATAAGAGGTGGTGAACAAGAAGATAAGGAAATAGGAACATAGGAGCCACTGTGGCTGCAGCTTCTCGTTGTGACTTCAGATGGACACAGCAGTAGCCTGAAATACTCCAACCCCAGAGGTTTGCTTTTATTTATGAACGACAGCGGGTGCTTATTTTCTGCTTCCCACAATGGCAATAACTGATGTTTGTCCACCATATTTATGGCACCTTTTCTTTTTTCTTAAGATTATTTTGCATTTGGCAGTGTCTAAATGTTGTGTCTGAAATTTAAATAGGAGAGACCGTATTTAACCTCAGCCAACCAACCAAGGCCAGGCTCACTGCGGAATTGATGGTGATTCTCCTCGGGAGAGTGAAATGGAAGGGATCACTGGCTGAATTGTTGTTCCACTGGCCTAGTCAGAGACACAGAGGCAAGCACTGCAGACGAAATGAACGATTTATTAAGGGATGGCTGGTGCTCGCTCGGGCACGGCAGCCATCAGCCGTCTTTATTCACTTTCTTATATACCCAAAATCATCAGGTAAAAATAATCCAAGAACAAGGAAGAGAAAACGTTAAAGATTCCTTATCATAGTTAATACAGCAAAGTACGTACACACCTTTCTAAACCAAGAATATCTTAGTTAGAGATAAACAACAGTGGAGATGAACCACAAAGGGCTGGGTCATCTGTTCTGTTTGCCCACCTCTCTATATGAATAACTGAAAGTTTTTGTGTAAATAGAGGTAGGGGATTAAGTCAATGGTCCATTGCCCCAGGCAAATGATCTGTCTCCAGCTACAACTTGGTGAGGGTCTCTGACATTTTCTTTCCTGCAGCCCAAGTGATGCAGGACAAGGCAGCACCATGACCTGCTGCCTTAGCCCTGGAGGTGTTGATGCTCCTGGGGATAGAGGAACCAGCTTGCTGCAAGGGCAGACACCTGTGAGGGAGATGCTGGCCGGTGCTGTCTCCTCCACATGGACTTCTGAGTGGATGGAGCCATCCTGTCTCCTCCACTTGCACTTCTGACTGGTGGATTTCCTGTCAGTTTCCAAGGCCTGAGAGTTCATTGGACAGCTGGCTATAACTGACAGGACTCACACCCTAGAAGAACAACCCTCTGCCACTATTTAAACCCTGAGCAGAGAGCCCTGGGACAGACCTGAAGAGGGTTCCCCTCCTGGGTTCTTTCTGCCAGGAGGTTTGGTTTTTGTAGTTGTTGTAAGTTTTGCTTCTGTAAATAAATGCTGACTTAGCACTGATCCTGTGGTCTGTAGATTCGTTCTTCCTATGGCCGAGACCAAGAGCCTGAACTTACGGTATCATAAGAACCAGAAATGTTCCTTCTCAGAGCCTTGTTGCCACAAGGAGCACAAATGAGAGTTTCACCTTCCAAGGGTGCAGTGGACTGTGCCCCTTCACTGAATCCTGTCACCTCGTGACATCAGCAAAACAGCCCTGTGAGGTACGAGATGCACCTAACACAGCTGTGGGAAGAAGAGAAGGAACAACGTTCAACTTTGCCTTGTCTGAGTTCAAACCCAGGAGGGGCGGACGGGGCACCCTGAATACAGTGTATGTAAGATGGCCTGATGGGCACACTCCCAGACAAATTAGAACAGGGCTGGGTCCCACAGAGACCTCAAATCAAGAGTCTAAAGACATAGGCATATGCACCAGGATTCTTACATCTGGTGTTCTGGCTAAGGGCCCTATATCATATCTCCATTATTTAAATACAACTTTAAGTATGACCTGCTACTTAAACCAGAATATAAAATCGAAGTAAATGTGAAATTTTACACTGTATGATAAACAAACCAATAGTTTTAAAAATAGTATTTATTTTGGGGTAATAAAAACATTGACAATGAAACAGAACATGTTTGCATCTCCCATTATTCCCTCCCAACACCATTACAGAAAGAAAAACGACCTTTATTCACAAAAACATTGCTCTCGATGTAGGAAAACCCAGGGAGTCTAAACCCAGTATAAGAAGTGAGGCACTGTAGTTAAGTTTTCATGGTTCAATATGCTAAAGTCAATACTATTTCTATGTGTTAACTTTTAATAATTGACACTAAGTATTTAATGACATTTATAAAACTTCTTAGGGAAATTAGAGAGAGTTGGCAAAAGATACACCGGCGGTACCCAAAAAAGTGTACACGTTTTAAGAGCTGTTATCTACGTATCACTTTTCAAAGCTGAGTTGAATCACAGTAGCAAGGTGCACCAGGACATTTGCTCCCAAGACGGGGGTCAATGAAATCAGTGCTATGTCCCAATGAGACAGGCAGGACAGTCAGAGGAAGTAGTGGAAGCACGGTCGTCCTCTGAGGAACACAGAATTGTTCTGACGCGATGCTTGAAATCCTAGAGCAGGTGTCCTCAAACTTTTTAAACAGGGGACAAATTCACTGTCCCTCAGACCGTGGAAGGGCTGCACTATAGTTTTAAAAAAGACTATGAACAAATTCCTATGCACACTGCACATATCTTATTTTGAAGTAAAAAAACAAAATGGGAACAAATACAATTCACACCACTTCATTTGGCCTGCAGGCCGCAGTTTGAGGACACCTGACCTTAAGCATCGTGGAAATAGGACTGCGGCGGAGGTGTGAGTTTGCAACTGAGCCTCCAACACGCCTGACAACTGCTGCTGTGGTGACAAGTGTGAGATGCGTGGTGCCGTGTGTGATGCATGTGCCTGTGTGACGTTTGTGCCAGTGTGATGCGTGGTGCTGTGTGACATGGTGCCGGTGTGATGCATGTGCCTGTGTGACATGGTGACATGGTGCCGGTGTGATGTGGTGCCATGTGGCCGTATGTGACGTGTGTGCCTGTGTGACGTGGTGACTGTGTGATGTGGTGACTGTGTGATGTGGTGCCTGTGTGACGTGGTGACGTGTGTGACTCATGGTGCAGTGTGTGACATGGTGCCGCGAGTGATGCATGTGCCTGTGTGATGTGGTGACGTGTGTGACGTGGCGCCATGTGTGACGCATGTTCCTGTGTGATGCATGTGCCTGTGTGATGTGGTGACGAGTGTGACGTGGTGCCGGTGTGACGTGGTGCCTGTGTGATGCCTGTGCCTATGTGACATGGTGTCCTGTGACGTGGTGATGTGTGACATGGCGCCTGTGTGATGTGGCGCTGTGTGTGACACATATGCCTGTGTGACGTGCTGCCTGTGTGACGCATGTGCTTGTGTGACGCGTGTGCCTGTGTGACGCGCGCTGTGTGTGACGCATGGTGCCGTGTGACGTGGTGCCATGTGTGACGCGTGTGCATGTGTGACGTGGTGCCAGTGTGTGGAGCCTGTGCCTGTGTGACGCGTGTGCCTGTGTGACGTGGCACCATGTGTGACGCATGTGCTTGTGTGACGCATGTGCTTGTGTGACGCATGTGCCTGTGTGATGTGGCACTGCGTGTGATGCATATGCCTGTGTGATGTGGTGCCGTGTGTGCCCGTGTGACGTGGTGTGATGCATGTGCCTGTGTGATGTGGTGACGAGTGTGACGTGGTGCCATGTATGAGGCGTGTGCCTGTGTGACATGGTGCCGTGTGTGACGCGTGTGCCTGTGTGACATGGTGCCGTGTGTGGCGCCTGTGCCTGTGCGACGTGTGTGCCTGTGTGATGTGGCACCATGTGTGACGCATGTGCCTGTGTGACGCATGGTGCCGTGTGACGTGGTGCCTGTGTGACATGGTGTCCTGTGACGTGGTGACGTGTGTGACGTGGCGCTGTGTGTGACACATATGCCTGTGTGACGCATGTGCCTGTGTGACGCGCGCCGTGTGTGATGTGTGTGCCTGTGTGACGCGCGCTGTGTGTGACGCATGGTGCCGTGTGACGTGGTGCCGTGTGACCCCCCCACACAAGCCCGCCCTCCCTCTGGGGCGGCAGCAGCGCACACACCCCGCAGAGCCCGCCCGACCTGCCCTCCGCAGACGGGACTCTGCAGAACCAGCCCGGGGCGCGTTCCTAGAACAGCAGGAGGGAGCGTTGGTCCCCAGACCCCGGCAGCCCCGAGACTGCGCCACCCCCGGAGCGTGCGGGGGACAGTGGGCGGGACCAGCAGGTGCGGTCAGTCTCCCGCCTGTTCTCCTGAGTTAACGCTCCTGGCCTCTACCTTTGGGGGACCTTCGGGGATGTGGGGTGCCGGGGAAAGCCAGCTACACTGCGGAACTTGGGGAAAGAGGTGAAAATGGCTTGTGCAGACGGCGGGCACTTTGGTCAGCTCTGCTCAGGCCGTAGCTCGCCACGGTCAGCAGTGTCTGGACGCTGATGGTGACCACTCTGAGCACCTCCTGGAACTGCAGAAGTCAATTGTGACTTGTTTTCGTCTTTTGTTATCAGTAACATTCAGTATTAGGATTTCAATACAGTTTTTCCCGTCTTAAGATATGTATACACCATTTTTAGCACCCTCTGTACAAGGCCTGCACAATACAAACTGAAAGAACAATAGTCTGAGAATCACAAAATATCAGTTAAACTGCTAGCAGAATTTATTTCATAGATATTGGCACATTGATTATATGACATGGAAATGCAGAGGACCCTGAATAACCACAACAACTTTGGAAAGAAGCATCAAGGTTGGAGGAATAACACTGCGGGAATTCAAAATTTAATGTGATTTTACAGTTATCAGGAAGGTGTGATATTAGCATACAAATATAAAAGTGAATCAATGGAAAAGAAAAGAAAATCCACAAATAGGTGTATATGTATATGTAAAACTAATTTCCAACGAAGGTACCAAAATAATTCAGTAGAGAAAGGATAAGCTTTTCAACAAATGTTATGGAAAATTTGCAAAAAACTGATGTGTAACTTATCTTAAAAAAAGTGCTACTTACGTCATTGCTGAACATCATAAAGGTTACCTTCAAAGTACTCCTCTCTGGAAGCTGGGCACAGAAGCCATTGCCTTGTAGGGACATTCATCAATGAGGTAAGTAACACTTTTTCTAGGATGAGTTTGCAAACTTAATTGTCAAGCCTTGTACTTTGCAAGGACACACAAAACCCCTCAATATATCATTGACCTAAATGTAAAACTATAAAACTTTAAGAATTAAATCTTTGTTACCTTGGATTAGTCAAGTATGTCTTATGTTTGACTCAAAAGACATAAGGTATACTACAACAAATGTATAGTTCAGACGTCATCAAAATTAAAAATTTATGTTCTTTGAAAGCCATTTTAAGAAAATAAAAAGACAGAACTGTGGATCAAGCGGCTAAGGCTCCAGCCACATACACCTGAGCTGGCAGGTTAGAGTCCAGCCTGGGCCGGCCAAACAACGACAGCTACAACCAAAAAATAGCCAGGCATTGTGGCAGGCGCCTGTAGTCCCAGCTACTTGGGAGGCAGAGGCAGGAGAATCACTTGAGCCCAGGAGTTGGAGGTTGCTGTGAGCTGTGATGCCACAGCACTCTACCCAGGATGACAGCTTGAGGCTCTGTCTCAAAAAAAAAAAAAAGAAAGAAAGAAAAAGAAAAAAGAAAAGAAAAGATAAGAAAAGAAAAGAAAAAAAAGGAAAGAAAAAGACAAATCACAGTATGTGAGAAAATACCTGCACATCATATATCTGACGAAGGACCTGTATCTAAATCATATAAGCAATGAGAAAAATCCAAATGAGAAAAAAATAAAGCCCCAATACAAATTGTGAAAAGATTTGAACAAATACTTCACCAAAGAAACTGTGCAGATGGCAAATGAGCACATGAAAAGATCATTAGTCATTAGGGAAATGCAAATTAAAACCGCAATTAGATGACACTCCATACTGGTATGACTAAAATTAAAGACACGTGAATTTAAAAGAGTGTGACATAAATGTAACAGTCATGCACAGCTGGTAGCAATATCAAATGTTACAACCGCTCTGGCAAATAGTTTGGCAGTTTGTTAAAAAGTTAACATTCACCTACAAAGTGATCCAGACATTACAGACCTCTATGTCCATCCAAGTCAAAAGAAAGTGTATGTTCTCACAAAGACTGGTACAGAAATGTTCACAGCAGCATTAGTCATAATGGTAAAAACCCATCCACAATCCAATGTCCACCAGCCACGGAGACGGAGGAGCATGGTCCACATTCTGGAACACTGCTCAGCAAAGGCAAGGCACGAGCGGTGGATGCCCTCAACGACACAGACCAGCCTCACACACCAAGTTAAAGAAACAAAACAAAAAAGCTCTTGTTTGTACTGTACTGTAAGCTCTTGTTTATATAAAAGTGTCAAAAAGGCCAGTTAATCTATGGTGACAGGAAGCAGGCTCGGAATTGCCTGGGGATGGTGGTGACCTTGTGCTCAGGACCAAGAAGAATTTCCAAGAGCCACAGAGATGTTTTGCCTGATGAATGCGCTTGTTATTTTGATTGTGGTGATGGATTTGTGGGCGTATGTCTATGTCAAATTGAGGAACTTATGCACTTTAAACATGTATAGTTTAAATAAAGTTCTAAGTTCTCCTTACTATAATATTATAATAACTCAGGTAAAACACTGAGTTATTAGCAACTTTTTGACAGACTTTCACTCTGTCACCCTGGGTAGGGTAGAGTGTCATGGCTTTAGCACAGCTCCCAGCAACCTTCTACTATGGGGCTCAAGTGATCCTCTTGCCTCAGCCTCCCCATGTAGCTGGGACTACAGGCAGGCACCACCACACCTGGCTAGCTTTTCTATTTTCAGTAAAGATGGGGTCTCACTTTTGCTCAGGCGATCCACGCACCTCGGCCTCCCGGAGTGCTAGGATTACAGGTGTGAGCCACTGCGCCTGGCTGAAATTAACAATTGTTAATAATTTCAATTGTATCTAAGGTCATATTATATAAATGAGATTAGTCCTGACAAAAGATTAAAACATATCCCTAAATCTACTAAAGTATTTCTTATATTCTCAGGTGTCAATAGAAGGAGTTGGTGACATTTAAACCTTGCAACATGCCTTCCAGACACTGCTGACTAGCAAAACTTAGTGAAAGCATTTGTCTGTCATGCCTGGCTTTTCATGAATTACTACAATACTAATTAAAAGGAAGGACTATTAAAAGCCTTGGAAATTGAAAAGCTCTTAACATTTCCTTGTGAGGGAAGAATATTGATAACTTTTAAGTAAAGAGAGCAAAAACAAAAAGTTATTCTGATTGGTTTTTGTAATGGTTTGCCCTTTTATTTGAATTATATTTAGCATTTCTTCCCTTTTGTTTTTCATTTACAACAGCTAAACACACACAAAGTTTTGTTTGATTCAAAACGGTTCATCATATTCTGATTACTTTCAAATGTAGAACAATTTTTCTCATCTCCTACTTTGCCCTGTCTTAGAATATCAGTGTGTCAGTGGTTTTGTGTAAAAGCAAACACACTTTTGGAAGGTACAGTTCTTATATGTGCCAACTAAGAGGTTCCTTTGATGAGCACGTTGAAGAGCAGAGGCCAGGAGGCAAACAGGAATAGACAAAGAATCGACTTTTATATTCTTTATCTACTAGCCTGCAATCCACAGTTAAAGTTGACTTGGGAGTTTTCTTTATTCCTGGAATGAGTGATCTCTAAAGGGCACTGTGGATATTGTATATCAGGGTAATTATAATCTTGGTATCATTCAAGTCGAGAAATAAATTTTTGCTCCACTGGTTATTAGCCACTAAGAGGAGGTTCTTTAAATCTCTCTGAACCTTATTTTCCAAACTTTAATACGAAGAAAACGCGATCTATGAATATTTTGTTTTGGAAGAGTAAGTGAAAGTTCATGGAGGACTCTCTCAGCATCCACATTTGTGCTGGCCCTGCCTGCTGGGGAGATGCTAGCTCTACCAGGGTGGATGAGCAGAGTTTCTGGCTGCAGAAGGGTACAAGTGACCACAGATGGGCAAGTCTGGGCACTTCACCCCCAGTGCAATGACTGGTCCAGGGAAGAATTAGAGAAATGAAGAAGACTAATTAAATCCTCTCCTCTTGTTTCTTTCCTCTACAACAGGGCGAGACCCTTCTCTCTCAGGTGATGTGAGCCTGGACCTGCCAGTGACCTTGGTGTTCTCTGAGATGTTAGAAGGGCTGGGCCACACTAACAGAATGTGTCTCATCCGCAGGGAGATTCACAACAGCACTATGTGTGCACGTGTCATTTGAGAACTGTGTCCCATTTTGAACAGATGCAGAGTTTTGCGGAGTCTGAAGAACCTCAACTATCATATCAGGGTGACAGATGAATGACATCAATTTCAGAGTCAACCAAGTGCAAAAAACAGTATCCACAGAATAGTCTAAGATCAAAAGTCAAAGTGGTGGTGTTGGTAAATTGTTGTCCATGGTTGTTTAACTTCTTTAATTTTGGAGAAAAATTTTTGCCATTCCAATGTATTATTATTTTTAATTTAATCAGTTTTATATATTTTTTTTTTTTTTTTTTTTTTTTTGGAGTTTTATTTTTTTTTTTTTTATTGTGGAGAAGGGGCAGGGAAAGAAGGCGGGGGAAGAGGTGAGTGACAGGGTCGGGCCAGTGGCATGGTACCACATTGGCTGTATCTAGGTA
>CAUYPK010060446.1:0-14134 GCA_963574355.1 Loris lydekkerianus | reverse complement strand
CCAGACACTAAAAACATCACACCTGTTATCAGAAAACCCCCACCCTAAACTCACCTGCAGGCCTATTCCCCTCTGCCTGTATTTATATGGCTGTTGAAAAATAAAGTTTGGGGAGTTTGATCAGAATCCTGTCTTGCTCCTCGTTCTTCGTGTCTCTTGTTCCTTTACTCTTTCAGCTCCATATCCTAGGTCCCTGCTGAACTAGTCCCATGGGCCAGGGCAACTAGAGAATGTTGAGGTTTGTTTTTTTTTTTTTTTTAATGTGTTTGCTGGCCATTAATCTATCTTCATTTGAGAAGTTTTTGTTCATGTCTTTTGACTACTTTTTAATGGAGTTGTTTGATTTTTTTCTTGTGTTCTTTGTAGATTCTGGTTATCAGCCCTTTATCAGATATATAGCAGGCAAATATTTTCTTCCATTTTGGAGGTTGCCCCTTCAGTCCATTGATTGTGTCACTGGCTGTGCAGAAACTTTTTAATTTGATCAGGTCTAAGTGCCCCTCAATACATGAATGGATTATTGAAAGTGATGTATATATGTTGCTGAGTATATTCAGCCATAAAAAAAAAAAAAATGATGAAATAGTGATCTAGTATTTTTTGTAACAACCTGGATGGAAGTAGAGATCATTCTTTTAAGTGAAGTATCTCAGGAATGGATAAACACCACTTCCACAAGGTTTGACAAGTTCACAAACTTATGCTTGGGAAAAGTGCTACATAGCTCATTGCTAAATATTGCTAGTCACCTTCAAAGTACTCCCCTTGGTCAACTGGTAACCTCTGTTGTCCAAAGTCTGACAATTAAAGTCATTAATTTGCTACTGTCCACTTAGGTTGGCAGCACTGTACAGATAACTCAATAAGGTTTCATAACGTTAGTATCTTGGTGTTTCACAGCTGTGTTCAGGTTGATGTGTCATAGTGTCTTACTGTGTGGCATTCAATGTTGTTGTGTGTTTTTGTGTGCCATACAAAGATAGCTCTGATGGTAATTCCAGAAAAAGAGTTCCAAAAGTGATTTGGAGGGTGGACTAGGCACTAACATTGGTACATAACTTCCCAAGGGGAGTACTTCAAAAGTAATGGTAGTGTTATTCAGCTACCAATATGTAGCATTTTTTCTGGGATGAGTTTGCAAACTTGATCATCAAACCTTGTATTCCTCTTATCCTCAGCACCATTATCCCCACACATCAAATAAAACTCACATTCTAAGGATCAGGTAAACTAATTTGCTCAAGAATTATAACCTGGGGCCGGGTGCAGTGGCTCACACCTGTAATCCTAGCACTTGGAAGGCCGAGGTGGGTGGATTACCCGAGCTCATGAATTTGAGATCAGCCTGAGCCAGGGCAAGACCCCAACTCTAAAAATACCTGGGCATTGTGGCAGGCACCTGTAGTCCCACCTACTTAGGAGGCTGAGGTGAGAGAATTGTTTGATCCCAAGAGTTAGAAGTTGCTGTGAGCAATGATGCTACAGCACTCTACACAGGGTGACAAAATGAGACTCTGTCTCAAAAAAAAAAAGAATTACAATCTGAATAGGGCAGAACAAGGATGTGAATTTGGAATGTAGACGCCAGAGCTCATTCTCTTCATGATGCCCCTGTATATTTCTCTTTTACATGTCATGCATCCATCATCACATTTCAGCTAAAAAACACGCCATTAATTGGAACCATGAAATAATTGAATTCATTTGGATAAAAGTCCCAGATGTATACTAAAATGTACAATTAGAAAAATTCAAAGTCTGTCAAAAAATTAATAAGTGTTTACATTAGGGAAAAACAATAAAAGCTTGAGGTAATGGGTACTGCAATTGCTATTGATCACTACATCTCGTATGCCTTTATCAAAAGATCACATATATAGCTACTATGTATCCATGATAATTAAAAATAAATTTTTAAAAATTTTTTTTTAAAAAAGAATAATGGAGAAAGCAGCATCATACCATAGAATTAAAAATTTAAAATAAAACACATATCAGAATTTCATAGATTTGCATTTTCTAAACATTTATTTGGGTCTCCATAACTATAATATAGCTGTTTTACCAGTCTAATCCTGATATTGATCGTATAGTTAAGAGATCCTGGAGAGAAAAGAACTAGAGATTGTACAATACATGCAACAAAAAAAGGGATTTTTAACCAAAATGTTTTGATTGAGTATGTGTGTGCACGCGTGTGTATGTGTGTGTTGTGTGTGTGTTTACAGCAGCTTCCAAGATAAATTCAAAATGATGACTTGTGGAAGACTCACAATCACAATGTACATGATGAGACAATCGAAAGGACAAGCTATCAAGAAAGGATTAAGAGGCTTAGCGCCGCGGCTAGGGCGCCAACCTCAAACACCAGACCTGGCGGGTTCAAATCCAGTCCAGGCCCCCCAAACAGCAATGACAACTACAATCAAAAATAGCCGGGTGTTGTGTTGAGCGCCTGTAGTCCAAGCTACTTGGGGGAGGCTGAGGCAAGAGAATCGCTTAAGCCTGAGAGTTTGAGCTTGCTGTGAACTATGACGCCATGGCACTCTACCCAGGCACTGAGTAGAGACTCTGACTCTACTGAGTAGAGACTGACTGAGACTCTGTCTCAAAAAGAAAAAAAAAAAAAAAAAAAAAAAGAAGGGACTAATAAAGGAAAGCCCTGAGATGCTGATAAAACCTAAAGCTACACTGCATTTTTTAAAACTTTTACTGGAAAATGCCACAACATAAAAAGTGAGCTTGAAGAAATGAATTTTTACCCTTGAAATGCTTTTTTATGAAAAAAGATTAAATGTAAGTAGTTCAAGTTACATAATATAATTGACTCTCTGAAGAAGGAATAAAAAGACTTTAGAAAGTAGTAAATGCCTAGTCTCAGGTATTTCTTGGCTGCTTTCTTCTGAAGTCAAGGCTATTTGGAACGCTTTTCTTTTATAACAAGTTAGGCAACACAGAGTTTAGAGTTCTTATGCTGGTTCCGTCTCACCTTAAATCTCTTCTATCAGCTCAAGAGATAAATCTGTGGTGCACTAGTTCTCCTCTTCTGGGGACTCTCCTACTCAGTACCATAAAAGAGAGGTCTCTGGATGTGCTGTCATGTCCCATCCTACAACATGGACCCAGCCAGAGAGGGGTGGACGCATTGCAAGCATTTAATACTGCTGCTCTCTTGTGTCTCCTGTCTCACCATGTAGTTGTCACTGGTGTGGAGTGATTGCCTTGCCTAGTTCTGTCAGCAGTGAGATTGTCATCCCAGGCCAGCTTGAGAGCTGCCCCACATTTTTGCCCATAAAGCTTTAGCATAGTCCCACCCATATCTACAGGCAGCAGCAATTATCAGCCTGTGGCAACTCAAGCATTCAGCCTGTCCAGGTCCCTCAGTGGCAGGGGGCTTGAGGCTCCTGGACTCATGAGAGTGCCCAGCCTTCCTGCTCTCTAGTATGGCAGGGAGGAGGGATGGGGAGGCAGTAGCAACAGATCTGACCCCTGGTAGAGGCAGTACTCTGAAATGTCAAAATAGCACCAGCCACAGTGCTCAAGCCAATGGGGCCTCACTATGCCTTCCTTCTGGTACAATGTTGCTGCAGGGGATCCACTCAGCAACCCCTGTCAGTCATGCAGCCTTCTGCAGTGAGGGCCTCTGCCACCAATCAGATTGCAATGACCATGCAGGGGTGGGGGTGGGAGGTGGAGCCCCCACATTGTCTCTTTTGTCTCTTCTCTGTATGTGGGTGCCCCCACATGCCTCTCTCCCACAGAGTGGTGGGCAGTCTTTCCTCTCTGTTGTTTTGGGGCCTCCTCTCACCTCTCTGTTGATTCCTATTGCTCTCTCTTAGATGACCAATCTGAAAATGAATATCCACTCCCCACTTTTAACCCTCTCCATGGCAGCAGCATGTACCAGCTGCTTGTAATCCACTATCTTAGTCAATTTTTTCAAGACATTAATTCTTGAGAGAGCCAGCAGTATGTTAACTACATATTAACCTATTTAAAGGATAATACAAAATGCGTATGTGTGTGTTGAAATAATAAATTTGCATAAAACATACAAAGTAGGTCAATATCAATAAGAATCATTGTTACCAATATTGTACTTATCAAGTTAACTTTATATCTACCTGGAAGTTGGGTTAAATGATGTTCAATTTTCTATTTTCAGCCAGCTGCCTCAACTGTCTATTCATCCTGCAAAATTCAGGTTGGGCCTCCTTGATCCAATCTAAGTTGTCCTTTTTTTTTTTTTTTTTTTTTTTTTGTGTCACAGAGTGACACTATGTCACCCTCAGTAGAGTGCTGTGGTGTTACAGTTCAGAGCAACCTCAAACTCTTGGGCTGAAGCAATTCTCTTGCCTCAGCCTCCAAAGTAGCTGGGACTACAGGCACCCACCATGACACCCGACTATTTGTTGTTGTCATTGTTGTTTAGCTGGCTGGGGGCGGGTTCGAACCCACCAGCCTCAGTGTGTGTGCTGGTGCCATAACCACTGTGCTACGGGCACTGAGCCTAAGTTGTCCTTTTATGTATTCCAAGAGCACCTTATATCTTTTCCCAGAACTATGTATCCTAGAAACTGTTTAATTTATCATTTGTAATCATTGTTTACTTTCTGAATTCTTTGGCCAGTAAATTTCACATGCACAATGTTGTGTCCGTTTTGCTTCTCAGTACAGCTGCAGCACTACACCCTGCACCTGTCCTTTGGTATATAGTCAGTAAATATTTATTGACAACAAAGGACACTTGGAAAATTTATAAGTTTCTAATTAGTTTCATAATGGCTAGTAGTGATTTTTAAACTCACTTTCTAGTAACTAAAAAAAAGTGTTTAAATCTTATGCATTCAATTTTTTTAACCAAATGGAATATTCTGAATATTTATGCTTATATAGAGCCATCTAGTGCCCATTTTGTTTAGTAAAATTAAAAATCAAATAAGACCAAAAAAAAAAAAAAAAAAAAAATCCACAACATACTCAACAGTGAGAAATATACAGTCTCCATCTGGTGGTGGTAGCAATTTAAAGTATCATTTGGCTCTAGAATGATTTTTATTTATTTATTTTTATTTTGTGTGTGTGTGTGTGTGAGCTACTCTGCCCTTCACTATATAGACACTGAATTAGTCATTCTAGAATCCTGGTAACTAAAAAACTGATAAGAAATGTCTATTTAATGTGGTATGTTGAACAAACGTGCCGCTACTTATTCCTTCCTATAATCCCACTGAGATGACGGTAAGGGAATAAAATATGCATATTAAATAATGCAAAGATAAAGAGAATAGCAGGAAACAGCAGCAGACAAGAGATGTAAGAACATTTGAGAACTTAGAAGAAGAATGGATGACAAGTGACATTGCCATTGGAGAAAGTTGAAAACTAAGGAAGACTGTAGAGGAAGCCAGTAAGAGGGTGAACCCCAAGATATCACAAAACTTGAAGGCACCATTCTTCTAAAATTACAGCCCTTCTCAAGAAGCTACTGTAGGATCTGTACTCCAACAGAGTATAAGTCAAGAAAAAAAACTATAACCTGGTCTAATACAGGACACACAATACTGAGTGAAGGAAAGTGATAAAAAAAATTCACAGGTTAATCATGCTGAGAAATCTCAGGATTCCAGATGTGAAAATAGAAAGCTACTAGTTCACATTGGCGGGACAGATGGAGAGCTGTAAGGAATATCTAAAAAGAAAAACAACAAATCAACAAATAAAATTGCTGTTTGAACATATGAAGAGGAGATAGCAGGTCTGCTGGAATATTTGGGAATTAGCCATAAGTATGTAGAAAAATTAGAATATAAAAAAGAAAAGTGTAAGGAAAAAATATAAATCTAATGAATTTCCCAGGGGATACTAATATTTAAAAAATAATAATGATATAAAAACTAAATACTGATTTATCAAATGGAAAATAGTGGAAGCGGTGGGTGCATGCGTGTAAAAAAGTTTAATCTTTTTAGTTCCCTATTTTAATATCTTAACAGAATTTTTTCTAAATAACAGCAAAATTATATTATTTAGAAATATGGAGACAAACTTTGAAAAGGACAGAAAGTGGTTTCCTCTGGGAGAAGGAATCAGTATGACTGCAGATAGATTTTCTTTTTTAAGTCTTGACTTTTAAATTATGGTGTATTTTATACATACATATATCTTATATATTTTTCTTTTTTTTCGTTCTCTCTCATTGAGCACTTCCACACTAAACAATCATCTGAAACAATATGTTTTCAGGTTCTATCTAGAAGGTATTGGTATTGACAGCCTCATCTGGACTCAGATGAAACTTTGGTAACATAATATGGAAAACCAAAACTTTTTGATGTTTTGATAGGTTAGACATGCACACAAGTCTCCTCACCACTTTCATAAAATTTCCCCTCCAATGGTTGTTTAAATAAAATGGCAAATTTGTTCTCACTGGGTGAGGAGATATTTTGTAATGTCTAGTATCACAAAGCCCTTGTCCTGAAAGCACCAGACATCATCTTTGCCCAATTTCCTACCAATTTTTTTCCAGTAAATTGTTTTCAAAGGGCCAAACTCCAGATTTTATTACAGATATCTCTTTCAGCCTCTTTAGCCTGCTTCTTGGACTACTTGCGTGAGCCAGCACTTTAGTGAAGGCTGCCTGGCAGGTGTGATCAGTCATTAGCTAAAGCATTTTTTTTTAGCCTCAATCCTCTGCTTTTTGTGATCCATCTATGATAAAACCTCAATTAAACAGACACAATTGATTGTGTCTACAGTAAAACTTCAATTAAAATTCCTTCTTAGAAATCACCAAAGCACTTAAAATTTCTGAAATGTGGTGATTTTTTTTTTTTTTTTTGAAACAGTTTCATTTTGTCGCCCTCGGAAGAGTGCTGTGGGGTCACAGCTCACAGCAACCTCAAACTCTTGGGCTCAAGCGATTCTCTTGCCTCAGCCTTCCTAGTAACTGGGACTACAGGCACCCACCACAAGGCCCAGCTATTTTGTTGTTGTTGCTGTTTATTTGTTTGTTTGTTTGTTTAGCAGACCTGGGCCAGTTAGAACCCACCAGCCCCGGAGCACGTGGCCAGCACCCTAACCACAGAGCTGGGCGCCCCGGTTGATCATTTTTAATTGGGATTCTTACAGAGGTTGAAAATAAAAATCCTCATTTTTCAGCATTTCAAGACCGTGGACTACTCCAAAGACTCACTTGCTAAATGGAAGTAGAACTGATCTCACACATAATAGTTAAATTATAATCTCCTGTATTTCTTTTCAGATGGTTAAGTGAGGTCTCCTGAAAAGCCAGAAAGGAAAAAATTATCATTACTAATGACCTTTTGAAAATTATTATGATTGAAAAAATGGAGAGTCCCAATATCCCAAAGGATTTCTTCCAGGAAGCAGGGCTTTTATTAGGTAACATAATAGGAATAGGAATCTTTCAGTCTCCCGGATGGGTATTGAAATACTCCTCATTCAGTGAGTGACTCACTCCAACTCTTAGGGCTGCATATACACTGGTTTTTGTGCCGGCTACTCTCCCTCATGCAGAGATGGGAGCAGCTTTCCTAGAATCTGGGCATAGTTCTTCATTGTCAACAGATCCCAAGGTTATTTAACTTCCAATGGCCTTACTGTCTCAGCTAATGAGGTGGGTGGCAAAACTTTGCTGCCAGCTGAGTTTATGAGTCAGCCCTTCCATGCCTGGTATTGTAAAGTAGACCATCTAAAAATTTATTTCCTTTGGCCCTTTTTCAGTCTTCAGGAATTTTGATTGTTTGAGGTTTGAAGACATGGCTTCAGATCATATGAAGGTAATTGTCATCTACTTTATTTCCTTAATTGGAATTGTGTTCACATACAGGAAGAAAAGAACAGGCTCCAAAACACTCTCAGTAATGAACTTTCTGATTCCTCCAAGAGTACAGAAGTCTTTAGCCAAGAATTTAGTTCCTTGCATATTCACATCTGGAGCTCCTAATTCATATAACAGGAAAACATATTTCTTGGAGAAACATTGTTTCTTTTCATCCTTCCTTCATGTACTTAAATACCAGGGGGTAAAACTGATCATTCCCCAAAAGGGAACAAATTTCAGGTGAAACAGATGTGTGTAGCATGTCTGGGTACACTTGGTCAAAAACGGTACCTTCAATTCAGCGTCAAAAAGTAATATTAATACATAGACAACATCTCTTATAATGTGTATACATTTTTGGCACCTTCTGTATATGTTATGTATTTTTTAAAATATGTTTTAATTGTACACATTTATGGGATACAGAGTGATAGCATACCATGTGTATACATTGTATAGTGATCAGATCATAGCAGTTCACATATTCATCACCTCAAGAATTTTTCCAAAATTAATTCTTGTTAACTATAGTCACCTTAAAGTGCTATAAATCACTAGAATTTATTTCTCTCATCTGGCTGTAATTTTGTATCCATTTACTGTTTCTCTTATCCGCCTCTTAAGAGCTTAGAATATCCACAGTTTTACTTCCTACTTCCATGAGTTCATGGAAGTGAGAAAATTAGAAATGTATCTATCTGTACCTGACTTATTTCATTTAACATGATGTCCTTCAGGTCCATCTATGTGGCTGTGTGTGATAGAATGTTATTCTTTTTTATGGTTAAATAGTATTTTGTTGTATAGATGAGGAGTCTTCAAAAAATTTATGGAAAAAGTGTATTATGAGAAAGCTATGCATGGATTTTAAAAATGTACAGCAAAATAAACTCATATGAACTTGTTATAGCATGTCTGAACAGGACTTAGTTTGTGGCACTAATAAGTACAAGATAACAGTTAAAAAAAAAAAAAAAAACCCTATCAGAGCAAGATGACTTTTGCTAAATTTGAAACAAAAACAAACAGGCTCAACACCTATAGCTCACCAGCTAGGGCACTGGCCACATACACCTGGGCTGGCAGGTTCGAAACCAGCTCAGGCCTTCCAAACAACAGTGAACAACTACAACAACAGCAACAAAAAGAATAGCCGGGCATTGCGACGAGCACCTGTAGTCCCAGCTACTTGGGAGACTGAGGCAAAACAATAGCTTAAACCCAAGCGTTTGAGGTTGCTGTAAGCTGTAATGACACAGCACTCTACCGAGGATGACATAGTGAGACTCTGTCTAAAAGAAAAAAAAATTACAGATTTACAGTAAAACTCAGGTGAATGGATGGTGAAATCATTGATGCTTTATGAAGAGTTTCTGAAGACAATACCCCAAAGAAATTAGTAGTTTACAAATGGATAACTCCTTTTACAATGGAATGAGACAATGTTGAAAACCAAGCCCATAGCAGCAAAAGATCCACAGTGATTTGTGTGGAAAAAAAATTAATCTTGTTCATACCCTAATTGAAGATGACCAGCAATTAACAGCACAAACCACAGTCAATGCCACAGACTTCTCAATTAGTTCAGCTTACACAATTCCAACTGAAAATTAAAGTTGAGCAAACTTTTCACTCAATGGGTACCAAAACCATTGAACTCAGATCAGCTGCATACAAGAGCAGGGCTTTCAATGGAAACTTTTAACAAGTGGGATTAAGACTCTGAAGCATTTCTTTATTTATTTTCTTTTTGTTTGTTTGTTTGGGTTTTGTTTGTTTGTTTGTTTGCAGTTTTTGGCTGGAGCTGGGTTTGAACCTGCCACTTCCAGCATATGGGACCCATGCCTTACCCCTTTGAGCCACAGGCACCACCCTGTTGGTTTGGATTTTTATTGAGTCAAAGTCTCACTGTCCCAGGCAACTGGGGTGCCATGGCATTATAGCTCCAGCAACCTCAAATTCCTGGGCTCAAGTGGTCCTCTTGCTTTAGCCTCCCGAGTAGCAGGGACTACAGGTACCCACCATAATGCTGACTAATTTTTCTATTTTTACTGGAAATAGGGTCACATTCTTGCTCAGGCTGGTCTGGAACTCTTGAACTTAAGCAATCCACCAGCCTTGGCCTTCCAGAATGCAAGGATTACAGATGTGAGACCACCCAGGCAGCGAAGCATTTCTTTGAAGAACAGGAGATGAAACGTGGCTTTCCCAGTATAAAGCTGAAGACAAAGCATAATCAAACCAATGGCTATAAAGAGGTAGAAAGGGTTTGATCAGAGTAGAAGTAGACCACTTAAGAGGAAAGGTGTTGGCTACATTTGGGGAGGATGTTGAAAACATTTTACTTGTTGACTTTCTGAAAGATGAAAGAATAATAACATCTGCTTATTGTGAAAGTGTTTTGAGAAAGTTAGCCAAAGCTGTAGTAGAAAAATACCCATAAAAGCTTCAGAAGAGAGTCCTTCTCTACCATGACAATGCTCCTGCTTATTTGTCTCATCAAATAGGGCAATTTTGTGAGAGTTTCTAAGGAAAGTCATTAGGCATCCACTTTACAGTCTTGATTTGGCTCCTTATGCTTTCTTTTTTGTTTCTTTATCTTTAAAAGTTTCTAAAAGACACCAATTATTCTTTTTTTGTGTGTGTGTGAGACAGGGTCTCACTATGTAGAGTGCTGTGGTGTCATGGTTCAGAGCAACCTCAAACTCCTGGGTTCAAGCGATTCTCTTGCCTCAGCCTCCCAAGTAGCTGGGACTACAGGTGCCCACCACAATGCCTGGCTATTTTGGTTGCCATTGTCATTGTAGTTTAGCTGGCCTGGGCTGGGTTCCCACCAGCCTCAGTGTATGTGGCTGAGGCTGTAACCGCTATGCTACGGGCAAGCCATGAATTATTCTTTAATGATGTAAAAAAAAAAAAAAAAAAAAGACTGCATTGGCATGTTTAAATCCCCAGAACCCTCAATTCTTTAGGGATGTAATAAATGGCTAGTATCATGGCATACAAAAGTGTCTTTAACCTGATGGAGCTTATGTTGAGAAATAAAGTTTATATTTTTTATTTTTGTATTTTAATTCCATTTTTGCACAAAATTTTGAAGTCCCCTCATATATATATATTTTTTTTTCTTTATCAGCTCAACTATTGATAGACATATAGATTGATTGAATAGTGCTTCAGTGAACATAGATATGCAGATGTTTCTTTGGTATTCTGTTTTCATTTATTTGAACATACACAATTACTAGATGTAATAGAATTGCTGGATCATAGAGTAGTTCTATTTTTAATTTTTTGAGGAACCTCTACCCTGTTTTCCATAATGGCTACCTAACTTAAAATCCTACCCACAGTGTGCCAATGTTCCCTTTCTCCACATTGTTATCAACACTTGTTATAATACCTTTTGTGTTTTTGACAATAGTTATTCCAATAGGTGCTATTTCATTGTGGTTTTGATTTGCACTTAGGTTTCTTCGAGGATGGAACTGTAGTAGGAAGAAAAGTGTCTCTCAAACAGATTGACCAACACAGATGGGGACAGTAAAGCATGTGCAGAAGGTCTCTTCAACAAGGCCAACAAGGAAGTTGTGTGTCAAAAAGCCACAGGATATGCCCCCATAAAGTTAGACTAAGAATACATTACAAAGTATGGTGTGCTTAATAACTTAGACTTTATCCTATAGTCCAGGGGTTGGCAAATGAGTTTATAGGGCAATAGTATTAAGAAAATATTAGTTTCAATGTATCTGTAGCATTGGTTAGTAGAAATTAAAAACATACACAGTGTATTATAATTCTTAAAAATGAAAAAAATGTGCACCTATTTTGTTATAATTGATATTGGACACATCCCTGTCCATTCCCTAGAGTTATAGCCTGTTTTCAAAGTATCAGCCAATTTGTTTTGCCATTAGTCTATTGTAATTTTAGTATTTTTCTTATAAATTTTATGTTCTATTCAAATAATGAAGAAATTATCTGTATGTATGTATCTCTATTAAAAGTAAATTTGTCTTTTATTTTGCATATTTTCCTTTCTAAGATTACTTTACTTCAATGTCCTTAATTTTATTTATTTATTTATTTTATTTTTTTTAATTGTTGAGGATTCATTGAGGGTACAATAAGCCAGGTTACACTGATTGCATTTGTTAGGTAAAGTCCCTCTTGCAATCATGTCTTGCCCCCAGAAGGTGTGCACACCAAGGCCCCACTCTCCTCTCTCCAAAAGGCAGGAGTTAAACAAATCAATAAAAGATATTTTGTTAAACATTATTTACATGTTTAATGCAGTCAAATTTACTTATCTGGTTGTGTAAGATGTTTTGGTTTTAACATGACAGAATCTCCAAAAAATCCTCTACATCAGAAGTGTGACCCTTTGATACACCTATGTAATGATTTTCCTTCTCATAGAGAACAGACTAAATTTTGCTAGAATTTAATAAATCCCAGGGTAAATTGCTAAGTGATATTTAATATCCTGATATAAAATTGGGATTTAGATTTTATTTTCATATCCAAATATTTTTACACTAGTAGGTCATACCAAATGAGAATGATCTCAATCTCTTTTGAAAATCAGATATTAATTCAAAACATTTTCCAACTACTCTTACAAATTAGAAACTTCAGGTCACATGTGAAAGCAAAATGAATTCAACAGTGTTCTGTAGAAATTGATTGTTCTAGCACAGTAACACAGACTTGAGCAACTGAAATCCTTTTTATTTAAGCTTTGCTAAGAACAGGTATATGTATTTCTAAAATATATCAATATTTCTTTTTTCTTCATTGACTAGACTATTAAATAAAATAAAATCCTTCCTTAATCATGCATTCTGAACATTAGTTTTCATTGCACAATTCTACTGATGTAAACAGCAAGTATAAAGAAAAAAATAGATTGTAGGCTGATTCTCAGACTTCACCTCAATAGTTTCTAGCTTTTTAAAACATATTCCTTATATCAGTTGCTTACTTGTCACGGTATTTTTCTATGTAAGTAAAACTTAAGAAAAAAAAAGTTACTTGAGCATGGCAATCAGTTGATTTTTACAGTTGACTTTTCATTATCAGTTATTAAACACCTCTGCAAAATAGATTTTATTACATAAAATACAATTAGATAAATCTTGCTATTTGCCATATCATCAACTTTCTTTACCAGAAATCATTATGAAACCCAACAATAAGAACATTAAGAAACTGACCTCACAGCTACACTTCACATGCAGGAGGCTACTCAGAGCTGAGCATGTATTGAGAATTACATGAGGGAAATAATCAAAGTATCAACAGCCATAAAAAGGCATAAAGTGTGAAGCAATAGAGTGGGTTTGGGAGAACGAAATTCATTTGATATAAGAAGTGAGGAGGAGCCCTATTTGTAGTGAAGTGAAGAGGGAAGGCGTTACTCATGAAGGCCCCAAGAGCTATACCAGCTGTGAAACAGGTCCTGCTCTCCTGTATACAGCTGGCACAAAAGCAACAATCTATCTGTTTTTCTGTCCCTTGACTTCTCTTCTTCACTTTTCTTCCCAGCACCAACACCCCACCACCCCTGACCCCACCCTTTGTCTCAAAACTTCTTTGTTTTTTTCCAAAGTCAGCTTTAGAGAATAAGGAGGGTTAAAGGGTAGAAGCAGGTATATTTTCAAGTTTCTTAAACATTATGCCCCTTTTTAAAAACAAAGTGTTGCACAGACACATTGAACTCATTGATTTCCCCTTCAGCAAAACCAGAGGGCCTATCATACTAATGATTTGCCAGTTCTGTGTTTACAATCTAATTAGGTTCTTTAGGAAAAAAAAAGGTAGGAGGGATCGGATTAAAGATGGCAGCCAAGTAACAGCTTCCCTGCAACTGGGCACAGTGAGTCTGGGGAGACAAGACTCCAGGCATCTCTGGCCGGTGGGATCTGCCTATAATATCCCTCTGAGGATACAGGGAGCCAGCAAGGGACTTCTGGACCCCAAGAAGATGACAAAAACAGTGGAAAACTGGCAAGTGGTTGCGTGTGTTTGATTGACCTAATCACGCCAGCAACCGTAAGTACAAGCAGCAGTGACACTGCAAACTGGAAAGGCCTTACTTGCGAATTGTTTTGGTGTTCTTGGACTTGGCACTCAGTTGAACTGCCTTGGGGAGAGCTTGAGCAGGAGTGTGGAGAACTTTGGGCATTGTATGGGGCCCCAGACTGAGCCACTGAGCCAGCACAGGAAGACATTGTGAAAGAACTGCCCCGGCAAGCTCCGCCCTCAGGGTTCCAGAGCAAGGGT
>CAUYPK010060445.1:0-64443 GCA_963574355.1 Loris lydekkerianus | reverse complement strand
AACAGTCAAGGACTCTATTTCTTTCACAGTAGTGCCAAAGAAGATGAAATATTTGGGAGTATACCTAACAAAGAACGTGAAAGATCTCTACAAAGAGAACTATGAAACTCTAAGAAAAGAAATAGCCGAAGATGTTAACAGATGAAAAAACATACCATGCTCATGGCTGGGAAGAATCAACATCATTAAAATGTTCATACTACCCAAAGCAATATACAATTTTAAAGCAATTCCTATTAAAGCTCCACTGTCATACTTGAAAGATCTTGAAAAAATAATACTTTGTTTTATATGGAATCAGAAAAAAACTCAAATAGCCAAGATATTACTCAGAAATAAAAACAAAGCAGGAGGAATCACACTACCAGACCTCAGACTATACTACAAATTGATAATGATCAAAACAGCATGGTACTGGCACAAAAACAGAGAAGTAGATGTCTGGAACAGAATAGAGAACCAAGAGATGAATCCAGCTACTTACCATTATTTGATCTTTGACAAGCCAATAAAAAACATTCAGTGGGGAAAAGATTCCCTATTTAACAAATGGTGCTGGGTGAACTGGCTGGCAACCTGTAGAAGACTGAAACTGGACCCACACCTTTCACCATTAACTATGATAGACTCTCACTGGATTAAAGATTTAAACTTAAGACGTGAAACTATAAAAATACTAGAAGAGAGTGCAGGGAAAACCCTTGAAGAAATCGGTCTGGGTGAGTATTTTATTAGGAGGGCTTCACTCCCCTTCCCCAGATCTATTCTGGCTATTCATGTTATCAGAGTCCACTGATTCCACTGATTCCGCCCCATGATTGTTTTATTCCCTTTGATTTTTTCCCCTGGAGCTTTGTCGAGGACCCATATAGTGCTGTGGCCTGAGAAACCCGGGCCCTGTTTGGTGTGGTGGGGCTAAGTGGTTCTGTCTTGTTTTCAGCTGGTTTTTGTTTGACCCTAGTGAAAAAGTTACTCTGGGTTGAAGTCTCAGCTGTGGAGAAATATTAGCAATTAAGTCACCCCACCCACCACTGGCAACAATTGGAAAATGAAAATGAACCCTTCCTACAACCACATACCCAAGGCACCCCCTAAATAGTCTTCAGGTGATTGGCTCAGTTCACAGATCCAAATCAATTGTTTCAGTCAGCACTTGTCTCGGGTGGGAGAGTTTAAGAGGTCTCTGGGAACTGGATCACAGGGGTCTGGTGACTATTCTGATATGGCTTGCTCCAGTGCTGCATGGAGTCAGGAGGAGCCACCCAGCCAATAGATCAGTCTGGGAAGGTTGATGCCTCCTTCCCCACCTTGCACAAGTGTCACACCCAGTCACTGATAGCCCTGTAGTTGGCTGACCCAGTTGCCTGTAGTGAACAGATACTCCAGGGGGTTGCACCTGCCTGAATCACAAGGAAATCTGCCAGGCCACTGTGCTCTGCCTCTATCTAGCAGGAGGAGGTGAGGTCTGAGAACCTTGGGCGCTCGATGAAGGTTTGGGGGTATTCATTCAGGTCCAGCCTCGCCCCTGATTGATGTTACTGACAGAACAGAACAGAACTGCTAAATTCCCCTGCAGAAGAGAAGCTGAGTTGAATTCCAAAGTCCGGTCTTTGCTCCTGCAGGTTTGTATTCCGTTACCTGTCAGTTCTATCCTGCTGCCTTCCTTTGTCTATAGGATGATGATCCCCTGAGGGCCAGGTGCGTCTTAGGTTCAGTAATGCGGTCCTCTGGGTCAGCCCCGCCCTGGGAGCTTCCCGGGTTTGTGAGTTGGTATCTCCTCAGGCAAATCCTTTACTCACGGGTCGTTGCCGGCCTCCTCTGGTTGCCCAGGGAGACAGGGGGTGTGACTTCAGAATATCCGGGAGTGAGCTGTATTGCTGCTAAAAAACGGCTGCTGGATTGTGCCACCAGGAACTGCTGCTGTGGTGTGGTTCCCTCTCAGCCTACCGTCCTCTCCTTGCTCCCATGCCCTAGAGTCAGTGCTTACCAGCTGCAGCTTAGGCTCTGTCCACACCCCTCCAGAAATCACCCAAGAGTCTGGACTCCTGGGGGACAGGCCTCCAGACCTCAGAGTGAGGGTCGAGGGGAGTGCTGGGAGCTCAGGTTTGCAGGTGGAGAATATACAGTTTTTTACAGTTTTATGCCTGGCCATATTGCTGCTAAAAGACATGCCTCATGGAACAGCTGCTACTCTGGTGTGGTTCCCTCTCAATTGACCATCTTCTCCTCGCTCCCGTGCCCCAGAGTCAGCACTGACCAGCTGCAGTTTAGGCACTGTCCACACCCCTCAAGAAATCACCCAAGAATCTGAACTCCTAGGGGATAGGCCTCCAGACTTCAGAGTGAGAGTGGAGGGGAGTGCTGGGAGCTCAGAGTTGCAGGTAGAGAATATATACAGTTTTATACAGTTTTTTATGCCTGGCAGGAGAACGCCATGGCACCCTAGTAGGGGAGGTGGGTCCAGTTTTTAGAGGGTCTCTCCTGTGGAGTGTAGTGGGTGGACCTTTGAAGTTCTACCCGGTTGTTTGTGGGGTACTCCGAGCCATTCTCATGGGGGAGGGGACTCCCATCTGCTTGGTGATGGATTTTGTACCTTTTGCTTGTATCCTTGGGGTCTCAGCTCGCCTCAGCGAGGTTGATGTGCATTCTTCAACCTTCTCTCTTGGTGCAGCTCAAATCCACCAGGTTACTTGCTAAATTTTTGTCCTTTAACTCTCCTTCTGGATGGGAGCCTCTGTAGAAAGCTGGTTTCAGTCAGCCATCTTGTCTCCGCCCCTATATAACTTTTTTTTTTTTATGATAAGCTATAATCTGTTGGCTAGGATTTTGTTGGGACTTTTTGCATCTATATTCATTAGTGTAATTGGTCTGAAGTTCTCATTTTTAGTTGGGGTCTTTTCCTGGTTTTGGTATTACGGTGATATTTGCTTCATAGAATGTGTTGGGGGTAGATGCCTCCTCAATTTTTTGGAATAATTTCTGCAGTATGGGAATAATCTCTTCTTTGAAGGTTCGAAAGAATTATGGTGTGAAGCCATCTGGACCAGGGTATTTTTTTGTTGGGAGATTTTTTATTGTTTCTTTAATGTCAGTGCTTGAGATTGGTCTGTTCAGGAGCTCTATGTCTTCCTGGCTAAGTCTAGGGAGAGGGTGTGATTCCAAATATTGATCCATTTCCTTCACATTGTCAAATTTCTGGGCATAGAGTTTCTGGTAGTATTCAGAGATAATCTCTTGTATCTCTATGGGATCAGTTGTGAGCATGAATGCCAGCGAGGGAAGGCCCAAGACTGTTGCCCTCACATGCCTCCCACCTTCCCATGCAATTTTTAAAATGAAAAGTTGGTGCAGAGAGTGAGAGAACTTTATGTGTGTATTGAGTTGGTGGTTTAGGTTTATTTTCCATTATTAGAGTCTTGTGACTTGGATCTACCATTAGACTTCTGCTTGGATCTGGCATGCACCTGAGTTAGTCACCATGGCTATGCCTATCAGGTTAGGCTTCCAAGGAGAGGACTCATAGGGTAAGGTAAGTGAGTGCCAGGCATAGTGACTCATGCCTGTAATCCCAGCATATTGGGAGGCCATGGTGATAGGCCAGGTTAGGATTTCAAGATGAGCATGGGAAACATAGCAAGATCCCTATCTCTGCAAAAAGCAACAACAAAGAAATTAGCTTTATTGTGCTAATTTGTTGTTTGGGGGTGGGGTGGGGTTGTATATACTAGTAGTTCCCAGCTACTTAAGAGGTAGAGGCAGGAGGAATGTTTGAGCCCAGGAGTTTAAGGCTGTAGTGAACTATGGATAGTGCCACTATACTCCAGACTGGGTGACAGAATGGGACCCTGCCTCATTAAAAACAAACAAACAAACAAAAAAAAAAAAACTGTTTTTGTTATACTCACGGTTGCAATTAAAAAAAAAAAAGGTAACTGACAGGTGGTTGAGTTTTGAGGCAGGGTCGGTACCTTGCTATGCTGACCTGTAATACCCCCAGCAGAACATAATCTAAAGGTAGTGGTCACCCTAATAATTGAGCTATTCCAGATGTGGTATCCACAAGGACAAATTCTGAGGAGCCAACACCAATCCACAAAATGAGAGACATTTTTATAAGGAATGAAACATGAAATAAAATTTTATCAAATTCAGTTCAGGATGGCAAGTGGGTCAGCCAGTCAGTTTTAGAAGACGAGCTCTTTTCTTGGAGGATGTGTACCTGAAGCTCTTCCTCATGAAAATTCAATGCTCACTTGCCTGCTTGCTGTGCCCTGCCACCTTGCTCCACTGAGAGGGTGAGGAGACAGTGGTGAGAAGACACCCAGAGTGCACGCTGTGGCAGCTCAGCCAGATGGGTTTCCTGTCTAGAGAGCCCAGGCAAGAACCAGTCACATAGATAGTAAATTAACTTGGGGCAGGAGCATGCACTTGACTTTGTTAACCTGAAGTCATTCATATGCTAAAAACTCACAAGCCTCACCATTCCTCCTCACCCGCTTCTTGTAGGTAACATACACCTCAATGGTTTGACCCTAACTTAGAAGGATGCTGTGACTAGAGTCTGAGACTTTCAGGACTGCCCTGTGGCTGGGTATGGATTAAACCAAGGGCTGCAGAGGGCTGCAGACAACCTTGCTAAGGATATCTTAGCACAGTGCCTCTAGGCAGCAGACATGTAAATGGTGGGGTGCTGGGATGCTGACATTTCCCTGGACAATACCACTCTTTGGGGGTATGAATAATTTCTTAGACCATCCTGGGCTAGGTTCCTTGAATTAAAAACATAAGGGCAGGAGTCAGCTGGTCCTGCAGGGCACATTGAGCACAAAGGTGCCCCACCGGAGTAGCTCCTCTTAGTCCTCTCCTCCTAGGGCCTCAGAAAATCATTCTACCACAAGTTGTGGCTTCTTTTGTCCATTTTTAGAAAGGTGCTATTTGCACAAAGCTGTGAAAGTAAAAAACAGGATTTATAATGCTGGGGATTGAGGAAGAGTTTTGTAACTCAAACCCCAAAGGAGAAGTATTGGCTTCGTCAGCTTCCCCCTGACAATGGAGATTAAACATCTCTCCACAACACTGGTGGTGGTGGGAATTAAAATAGATCTTTGTCATGCCAGGGTGAGGAATGAGAGTGTTGAAGGCTCCCTGTGCCTCTCCCTTCTCAGTAGAAAGGCTGATGGTGAAGGCTGGATGTGATTGTCAAAGCCTCCCCCGCCTGGTGGGTTATAAGGCAATGCAGAGGGGAGGTGGCCATGACTCCGGAGGGATTCTTCTGCATGGACCACATTGCCTGAAGGTCCTGCATGGGGAGGCGGGAGGCATGTGAGGGCATCAGTCTTGGGCCTTCCCTTGCTGGCATTCATGCTCACATGCCTCTCCACCCCTACCCTCCACCCGCTGCTCTGCAGCCTGTCCCCTTGGGGGGAAAGGTGTAGATTATGAGCAGGTCTGCAAATGGACTTTAAAAAGAAAAGGAAGAAAAAGAGGGGAAAAGAATAAAAACAGGAGTAGGTATGTTGTCTCACGCCTGTACTCTGAGTACTCTGGGAGGCCAAGGCAGGTGGATCACCCGAGTTCAGGAGTTTGAGACCAGCTTGAGCAAGAGCGAGACCCCTACCAAAAAATCCTCCAAAATAAAAAACTAGCTGGGTGTTGTGGCAGGAACCTGTAGTCCCAGCTACTTGGGTGGCTGCAGCAAGAGGAGCACTTGAGCCCAAGAGTTTGAGGTTGCTGTGAGGTATGATGTCACAGCCCTCTACAGAAAAGAATAAAAACAGGAATACAATTGAAGGGGAGAGGCACACTGGAGAGTGGGGAGAAGGTGGATGGTTCCAGAGGGCCGGAAGTTGGGAGAAACATTATGAGGGCTAAACACAAGTCAGGTCTATTATAAGCATGGCCCTCAGAGCTCTGTGGGAAGAGAAACTGACTGCTGGACAGAGCATAGCAGGTCCATCCCTGGGAGATGTCACTTTGGTTCCGTGATGTGCCAGTGGCCTTGCCAAAACTTTCCTTCCCTCTCTCCAACACAGGGAACAGACATGTATCGCGGTCTGAAGGCTCCCTAGCCTCTCTTATTTCCCTCACAGGTGTCCCTAACACATCTCTCCCAGGCTTAATTCCTTCCTGTCTCAGCATCTGCTTCTTGGAGGACCCCAAACAATAGAAACCCTAACACTAGGTACTGTGTATTATTATGTTCATTTTGCAGATGAGAAAATCAAGACAGAGAGAAAAATTGTTTTAGGTTTTGCAGTCCGTACATAGATGGTGAAGCTGAGATTTGAATGCACTTGCCTAAGCAGCATGCTGCTGTTTTTACTATTTTGCACCTCGGGAAATTGAGTCTGAGACAAGTTCAGAAGTGAACAAGCTGCTACTTGGCTATTGTGGCCCAAATGCCCTAGGATATGGGTGAGGCCCAAAGAACATCAAGCCTCAGTCATCTTGGGGCCTCTGATCTCCACTGGATGAGAACAGCATCCTCCTGAACCTTTCTGGAGGATAGGACAGGTCACAGGTGCTCAGGGACAAGTACATGCTCACCAGTGGCATCATGCACACCTGCTGGACACCAGCCTTCTCCTGCTGGTATCCATGTTTCCTCCTGGGTGCCCAGCAGAACCATCTATGGTACACTCTGAAGGCTCCAAAACCGTTCCAGCCTTGCCAGATCTGGGGAGTTCTTCAAGGGTCTGACAAGGTCTAAGGGAGGGCCAGGACCAGACACCTCCTGATGCTCCTTCACACTGTTCACTGATCAACCCTAAGAAGACTATGTCCTGCTGACCACGGAACAGTCCATATCTGGGGTCTTGGTAGAGCTGAGATGGGAACATCAGCACAGCTGGGAAGAGAGGCAAGCCCTGGTCTCCCCTGGTGTATAAAACCCTGCTCATCCTTGTATCAGAGGAGGACAAAACAAAAAGGGAGAGAAATTGCAGAAGCTAGGACACAAAATGGTCAGTGGATGTGGGGACAGTGATGGTCTGGGCCTAGGAGAGATAAGGAGACAGCAGAGAGGATGAATCTCTGAGGGAGGTCCTGCAGGCGCCAGTGGCCAGAAGGCCATTCGCTTGGCTCGTCCGGCTATGAGAGCAGCTTGGGGATGGATCTGCCTGACAGCTGGGGGCTTTGCCTATCTGTTGGCAAATGTTCTCAGCCTGGTTTTACCCACCCAGTAATTTGAGGCTTTTCCCAAGAGCTCCCTGGGTTAAGGGGCTTCTTTCTCATTCTTCTGCAGAAAATCCACACTTCCAGGTTGTTAAGCCCGACTGCCACTGCCTTCCACAAAGCCTGGTCCTCTTCCTCCTCCTAGGGAGACGTGTGTCCATTCATATGTGCCCAGGGGCATGGACCTAAGGACTCTTTCTTTGCCCCACTTGCTACAGGTGAACAGTCCCCAGCACAGCAGGAGTGACAGGGAGCTGTGGTAATGGTGGTCCAAACCTGGCCTGGGGCCTGCTAAACAACAATGACAAATATAGCAAAAAAAAAAAAATTGCCCGGCGTTGTGGCAGGTGCCTCCCAGCTGCTAGGGAGGCTAAGGCAAAAGAATTACTTAAACCCAAGAGTTGGAGGTTGCTGTGAGCTGTGATGTCACAACACTCTATGGAGGGTAGCATAGTGAGACTCTGTCTCAAAAAAAAAAAAAAAAGACTTTCTTTCTCTGGGCGGCGCCTGTGGCTCAGTGGGTAGGGCACTGGCCCCATATCAGGGGCTGTTCACAAATCACCCCTAAGGAGACTACGTCCTGCTGACCACAGAACAGTCCATATCTTTCTCTGGGTGGCTTGTCTTTCTTCTATTCTCACTAGCTCGTCTTTCAGCCTTCTGCCATGTGAGGGCCCAGTAAGAAAACCCTCATCAGACCAAATGCTGGTACCTAGATATTGGACTTGCCAGTCTCCAGAGCTGTGAGAAATACATTCCCGTTCTTTAGAAATTACCCAGTCAGTAGTTTTCTGTTACAGCAGCACAAATTAAAACACCATTCTTTCATTAGGAAAAAAAAAATGGCAAATTGTAGTTTTTGATTTAAGAAATAAGTCTCATTCACGCAAATGATTCATCCTCTAAACTTGAGTCATAAATACCAAAGAAGTGCATTCTTCTTTAGACACGTTTAAATATAGCTCTCACATATCACTGTGCTGCTAACTATAGCAACTCCCACAACTTCAAGCTGCCTCCTACTCAGCCAAATGTCAAGATTTTATCAGTGGAAACTTAATCATTATTTTTCTTGCTACACTGATTTTACCTCAAAAATCCTTTAGTACTTTATTAATATTCTGTGACTTATTTTACTAATTTATCTATTTATTTATTTATGTATTTATTTTTGAGTCAGAGTCTCACTATGTTGCCCTTGCTAGTGTGCCGTGGCACTTCCAACTCTTGGGCTTAAGCGATTCTCTTGCCTCAGCCTCCCCAGTAGCTGGGGTGACAGATGCCCGCCACAACCCCCAGTTATTTTTTTGTTGTTTTAGTTGTCATTTTTTTTTTGTTGTTTGTTTGTTTTTTAAAAGAGGCTCCAGGCCAGGTTCAAACCCACCAGCCCTGGTGTATGTGGCTGGGGTCCTCACCACTGAGTTATAGGCGCCCAGCCAATATTCTGTGATTTCTTAGGAGCAGTGGCTGAATTTACCCCATAGGTGTCACTAATCCTGGAAGTCATATATCCCCAGGGACCACTCATGTTAATCACAGAGCAGAAGTGCCTCACTGGTCTCACCCCATTCTATTCTTAAAGAGGGAAAGCCAAGAGCAGATCCCATGGGGCAGGTTCCTGGGCACTGGAATTAAGGCCACCGCTTGTTTCATGCACAAAAGAGGGGAATAAAGTCACTGTAGGAGCATGAGCTCACCTTGAGGAGGGGGAGGGACCAGGCACATAGGGTTAGGGAGCTGTAGGAGGATTGCAAATGGGGAGAGAAAAGCTTCCTGGGAAATCACCAAGAGCAAAGCTGACGTTGTGGGTGTCCGGACAGTATATAAACAAACAGGCCTCATTAACGCTGGCAGAGGAAGCAGTAGGGCTTGTTGGGGAGGACCCCTTAACTTTGGGGACACTGTGCCCTCTGGGGCAACAGAAAGAGGAAAAGAACTTACCTTGAGGCCCTGACTAGGCCCTGACATTGCTGGCTGCTTTCCCTGGGATCTCTACATGTCTTGATCTGTCATTTTCCCCCAACCCTGAGAGTAGGTGTTGAAAGGTGGTCTTGCTAGTGAGCTAGCTGCCAGAGAAAGATAAAAGATCAAACAAGTACGAGAAATGAACTTCCAGCACACAACTGCCCTTTTAAAGAGAACGCTCACAGCACAACTGCCTTTTGTTTTGTTTGATTGAATACCTGGCACTCAACTCATCTCTAAGCCTAACTTGTTATCTCCAAGGGCTTGTTTCACACAGACTGGAAGAGCCCTAAGCGGAGAGTGGGGTGGGAGTGCACCGCTTCAGGTCCTACCAGATCCCATCTGAAGGATTCTGATAAGGCAAGCCTCCCCGAGTAAAGGACAAAAAGGGAAAAGCAAACAGCCACGTCAGCCACTCCTTTATCAGTCTCAGAGAGAAGGAAAAAAAGAGCCATTTTTACCTTTTAAAAGCCTGAGTAGGGGCGGTGCCTGTGGCTCAGTGGGTAGGGCGCTGGCCCATATACTGAGCCTGGCGGGTTCAAACCCAGCCCTGGCCAAACTGCAAAAAAAAAAAAAAAAAAATATGCAGGCATTGTGGCGGGCGCCTGAGGTCCCAGCTACTCGGGAGGCTGAGACAAGAGAATCGCCTAAGCCCAGGAGTTGGAGGTTGCTGTGAGCTGTGATGCCATAGCACTCTACCGAGGGTGATAAAGTGAGACTCTGTCTCTACAAAGAAAAAAGCCTGAGTAGCCTCTCTTCAGCTGTGACACTTTTCAGTGACACGCCATTTTCCTTCTGTCTGTAGTTCTCTCTCTTTGCCTGCCTCCCTTCCTTCCTTTCCTTCCTTGTCTCCCTCCCTTCCTTCTTTCCTCAGGAAAGTAAAATAAACTTTTTTCTAGCCTCTCCTTTCTGTGAGAATCTTTTTCATCCCATGCTGTGAGTCCCCACCCTAACAGAGTTCACCACCCCATTTTTCTGGTGAGCAAACTAAGGCCTGAGGCAGTGAAGTGATTGCAAATATCAACAGTCTCAGAGCAGGGATGTCTATCCCCCAAGCCCAGGTCTGGCCACTTCAGAGACAGGGGTCAGGGGTGGGCAGGGCAGCTCTCATGGACAAGAGAGCAAGTAGCAAGATAGCTGTAGGGTCCTGCTGGCCTCACTGAAGACTGAAGTCAGAGAGGCTAGGCCCAACAGATGGCACATCTGAAATACTAGGAGCAGTCTATGGGGTGGGTGTTCCCTTAGCCTGGGAGTGGCCAAAAGTGATGGAGCTAACGGAATAGAAAGTCTCAACAGACTAAGGATGATTGGGCGGCACCTGTGGCTCAGTGAGTAGGGCGGTGGTCCCATGTACTGAGGGTGGCAGGTTCAAACACGGCCCCGGTCAAACTGCAACAAAAAATAGCCGGCCTTTGTGGTGAGCACCTGTAGTCCCAGCTACTCAGGAGGCTGAGACAAGAGAATCGCCTAAGCCCAGGAGTTGGAGGTTGCGGTGACACCACAACCCTTTACCGAGGGTGACATATGAGACTCTGTCTCAAAAAAAAAAAAAAAAAGACTAAGGCTGATAACCTGGGCTCCTTATTTTTCCCGAGGTTGCTCTGACATTGCATTTGGAGTCTGCACTCTGTGCTTTCCATTCTCCTCTTTTGTCAGTCAAGGTACAGGAGATTTCAGACATACTCTCAACTCTTAATTGCTGCAACTGGACCATCTCTAGACTGACATACAGACTCTACCATTTAAAAACAATCCTTCCCAGGCTGGAAGCAGTGACTCACACCTGTAACCTAGCATTCTGGGAGGCCCAAGTGAGTGGATTGCTTGAGCTTAGGAGTTCAAGACCAGCCTGAGCTAGAGTGAGGTCCCGTCTCTAAAAATAGCTGGGCATTGTGGCAGGCACCTGTATTCCCAGCTACTTGGGAGGCTGAGGCAAGAGAATCACTTGAACCCAAGAGTTTAAGGTTGCGGTGAGCAATAACACCACAGCACTCTACCAAGAATGACAAAGCGAGACTCTGTCTCAAAAAAATTAGAAAATAAAAAATGTTTCCTCATATAAAAAGATTTTGGTAATGTCTTAGCAATTCATGCCTCTTCAGGTAAAATACGTGGATGCCTTTAGAGAGCAGTTAAATTGAGTGCAATGAGTACTCTAAAGAATTGGCATTGGCATCAATTGCTTATAACTTTCTCCAGCCTACATGTATCTCCCTATGCTTGGAGTGATGAATTAATGCAGTGTTGTCTCTGCTGCCTCTGAGCAATTTACATTAATGATTGCTAAATCTGTTGTAGCTAAAGTCATTTTCTTGGCTTTCAGGGATAAATAACATCTGGACAGCAGCCTCTGGGGAGCCCCTTCCAATATTTCATTAAAATGCTAATGGATACATGGGAAAAGATGAAAATATTAAATGATGCCACAGACTAAGGATGAAAACAACCTGTCAGAATCAAGGCAGAATCTACGTTTACTACATGGTATAGCAATTCTAAAAGACAAACTACTGTGGGTTTTGGCTTATGAACGAGAAAAATATTTAATAGTAAATGACAAGAGCAGAAAAAATATTTGTAATGTATATGACAGAAAAAGGTTACATTTCCTTTTTCTGAGCTTTTGAAAACAACTTTAAAATGTCAAAACACCCCAATAATAGACACATATCTTGGTGCAAAGGACACTTAGAGGAAATTCACACACACACCCAAAATAAATTAATTTATTTACTAAATGCTTGTTGACTTCCTTCTAGGTGTCAGGCACCATTTTGGGGCACTATGGGTCTTGTTCTTACATCCTCATTTGGGAAGTAAATAAGAAACAGACAAATAAATGATATAATGTCAGGTAGAGATAAGGGGTGAAAAAAACCAATAATGCCAAGAGAAGGGAGAGGGGCGAGGGTGGTGCTGGTGTCTTATGTTTTGGATGGAGTGATTTGTGAAGACTTATCTATGGAGGTGACATTGAAAGAGAAGCTGAGCATGGTTAGGAGGTGAGCCATGCTTATGTGATAAAGGAGGCTCCTCAGCAGAGGAAAGAGCAAGGGCAAATGGCCCATGGTGGGAAAGAGCTCAGCCTGTGAACCAGGGTAGCTACATGGAGGGTGGGAGAGAAGTCTTGGGATACGAGACTGGGAGGGAGGTAAGAACTGGACCGTGTAGAGCCTTGGAGACCCTAGTAGAGAGTGTGGGATCATTGTAAGGGGAGTGGGAGCTTCTGGGAAGTTTCAAGTGGAGAAGTGATATGATCTGACTAGAGTATAAGAGGACCCGTGGGTGGTGCAGTGAATGGACATCATGGTGGAAGCAGGGAGACAAGCGTGGAGCTGTCTAAGGGAGAGATGGTGATGGATAGGATGGAGGGGAGGACTATGGTAGAAGTGGTGAGAATTGATCTGTTTGGAAAAAATTGCTGGTCAGCCCTTGGTGCATCCAAATGGCGTACTAGGGAAAGAAAATCATCTAGAATGACTCCAAGTTTTTTGAGCAACTGGAAGAATGAAATTGTCATTTACTGAAGCAGGGAGGAATGCAGTGGGGCAGGTTCTTTAATGAGTGCCAGGGCATCCTAATTATACACCCAAGGGAAGTTGTTAGGCAATTGAATATATATACCTGGGCTTAAGAGAAATCTGGGCTAGAGAAAATGTTTGGATGTTATCAGTGTAGAGAGATAGCAGTTAGACCTCTGAGACTGGCCGAGATCTCCAGGGAAGTGAGAGTAGATAAAGAAGAGAAGGGAAGAGGTCTGGGGACAGAGCCTGGAACCATCTACGTGTAGAGGTCAGGGAGGCTGGAAGGAATCAGCAGCAGATGACTTCGGAAGAGCAGCCAGCATGGTGGTCGGAGAAGTGAGAGAGAGAATGATCTCTCGGATGCTAGGTAGAAAAGATGGTTCAAAAAGGAGGCAGTTATCAACTTTATCAAATTCTGTTGATAGGTCACATAAGGCGAGGCCTGATTAAAGATCATTGGATTTAGCTATATGAAGAACACTGGTGACTTTGACAAGAATGTGTCTGAGAGAGTGGTGAGAAGAATGATAAAACTGCAGATAAAAGGTTTTGAGAACCTTTAAATGGAGTAGAGAGACGTAGGACAAGAGCTGGGGGAAATAAGGAGTCAAGAGGAGGTCCCTAAAAGTGGGATTTATTTTGCCCTGTTTGCACACTAAGTGAGAATTATCCCGCAGAGAAGGGGGATTGATAAAGCAGGAGAGAGGGAACCATATGAGAATGCCAGCCTTGGGAAGATAGGAGGGGGGTGGGGCACAGTTTTAAGTGGCAGGTTGTGCTTTGGATGAGAGCAGGGACAATTCTTACCTGGTACGAGAAGAGTCAGAAGGGCGCGCGGACATGTGGTAGTGGGGAGCTTGTGGAAGTTCTTTTCTGGTTCTTTCTATTTTCTCAGTGAAATAATGTGCTTTGAAAGGGAACATGTGCATTAGTGAAGGAAGGTAATTGAGCCTTTTTTTTAAAGACAGAGTCTCATTTTTATTGCCCTCGGTAGAGTACCATGGCGTCACAGCTCACAGCAAACTCAAACTCTTGGGCTTAGGCAATTCTCTTGCTTCAGCCTCCTGAGTAGGTGGGACTACAGGTGCCCACCACATGCCTGGCTATTTTTTTTGTTGCAGTTTGGCCTGGGCCAGGTCTGAATCCGCCAGCCTCGGTATATGGGTCCGGTGCCCTACCCACTGAGCCACAGGCGCCGCCCCCCATAATTGAGCCTTTTGATATTAGGCTTTTCAGACTGGCAGGTGGGTATCGTGTTCTAAAGCAGGACCACCTGGATATCTCAAGGAGCTTTTAGAGTTGGAACCCACAGACTTCTCTGGTGATTGGAGCATCATTTCTGCCAGCAAAGCCCAAAATATAGGGTATCAATAAAGTCATTGTAGTTTGCACTTTTAATAAATCCACTTCCATATAAAGTACAAATAAGTTGTATGATTCAACCCAGGGAGAATTCATCAGATATTTCAATAAAGTTGTTAATGCTTGATTTCTTTCTGTCTTTCCTTTTATAAGTAATGAGCTCTCCATTATGCTGAGATGGCTATATTGAACTGTACCAGAGTGGCAGTGGATACTAGATATGTTGGAAGTTGATATTCCTGCAATTAACTATGCTAAGTCTTGAATAAATTCTCTCTTTGTTGTCTTTTGCAGGTTGTTTGTTTTGCATATAAGTGAATGTTTTAAACATTCAAACTACACAAGGTTTCTGTGCTCACCTCTATTTCTTCTCCTCTAGAAAACCTTTTTCCCCAGAGAAAGCATCACTGTCTCCTTCTCTGATTCTGTATGGCTTTCATGGCCTGTCCTGTGTCCCCCTAACTCAGGTGCTATGTAGTCTCTGTTCCCTTAAAGTAACTCTTTTTTTTGAGAGAGAGAGCTCAAGCTGTCGCCCTGGGTAGAATGCCCTGACATCACAGCTCATAGCAACCTCCAACTCCTGGGCTCAAGCGATTCTCCTGCCTCTGCCTCTCAAGTAGCTGGGACTACAGGCGCCTGCCACAATAATGCCTGGCTATTTTTTGGTTGTAGCCGTCATTAGGACTGGGCTGTATTGGAACCTGCCAGCTCAGGTGTATGTGGCTAGCGCCTTAGCCACTTGAGCCACAGGCACCGAGCCAAAGTAACTCTTTTGTGATGTTATTAGCCCCTTTTAAAAAATCCCCTAATCCCTCTTTGCTGTTCTCTTTGCTAACAAGCAGCCTTACTACTTCCTTTCAATTTTAGTGTATGTGCTGCTGAAGTGAGCACACCAGCTCCTTTCAAGAATAGAAGCCTTTTCTTTTTTTCTGCCTCTTGAAGTCAGTAGCTGGTATGTTGTCAAAACAAAGCCACAGTAGCCTGACCCCAAATACTGGGAAGGTGGGGGCAACAAGGTCAGGGAGTGGGATTCTTTTTTTTTTTTTTTTTTTTTTTGACACAGTCTCAAGCTGTCACCCTGTAGAGTGCTTTGGGATCACAGCTCACAGCAACCTCAAACTCTTGGGCTGAAGTGATTCTCTTGCCTCAGCCTCCCAAGCTGGGACTACAGGCACCTGCCACAGCGCCCAACTATTTTTGTTGTTATTCTTGCAGTTGTCATTGTTGTTTTTGCTGGCCTGGGCCAGGTTTGAACCAGCCAGCCTCAGTTTATGCGGCTGGCACCCTACTCACTGAGCTACAGGTGCTGTCAGGGAATGGGATTCTGACAGTGCCAGCAACATGGAGCCCTCTTTCTGAAAAGTAAAGTTGCAGTAGCTAGCAGGAAGTTTACAAATGCTTAAATCCATTGGTCCAGGAATTCTTCTTATACAAAGATACATGCAAAGATTATGTTCACCACAGTGTTGTTCTTAATAGTGCAAAACTGGGAATAGTATCCACACATGTCAGTAGGGCCAGGTTAGATACAGTCTCAAAAAGTAATTTCAGTTTAATAAATGAGAAAATGTTCATGCTATAATGCTAATTGAAAAAAAGAAGATATAAAATTGTATATACATTCTGATCTCTTTTTAAAATAAAAATGTATTTTTTTATATATGTAACTATAATTTGTCTTTTCAACATAATGATATATGACATCCTATCAGGTCCATATTTATAGAATTGATTAACTTTTAAAACTTATATGCAATTCTCAGAAGTATGGTTAGGGTATCATATAGTAATTCTATTTTTAGTTTTTTGAGAAACTTCCAACTGTTTTCCATCATGGTTATACTAATTTGCATTCCCACCAATAGTGGACATGATACCCTTTCCTACACATTCTTACCAACACTTGTTATCTTTTGTCTTTTTGATAAAAGCCATTCTGACAGGTGTGAGATGACTCCTCACTGTGGTTTTAATTTTCATTTCCCTATTATTAAGCAATGTTGAGCATTTTTCATATACGACTTCTTTTAAGAAACATCTATTCTCAAATCTCTCTTTTTTTTTTTTAAATAGAAAATTGCCTCAGTGTTAAATAATGGTTATCTCTGGAAAGTGGAATATTATGTAATTTAAAGTATTTACATATAAAATTTCTTCTTTTTAAAATTATTTTATTTTATTTATTTATTTATAGACAGAATCTCACTCTATTGCTCAGGGCTAGAGTGCTGTGGCATCAGCCCAGTTCATAGCAACCTCAAGCTTCTAGGCTCAAGCTATCCTCCTGCCTCAACCTCCCAAGTAGCTAGGACCACAGGCACCTGCCAACACTCCTGGCTAATTTTTTTCTGGTTTTTGTAGAGACAGAGTCTCACTCTTGTTCAGGCTGGTCTGGAACCCCCGAGCTTAAGTGATTCTCCAGCCTCAGTCTCCCAGAATCTTAGTATTTCAGGTATGAGCCACAGCACCCAACCTATTTTCATTATTTATTATATTTTCTGGAATGACTGTGTTTATTTTAGAATTAGAAAAATATACAAAGAATTTAAAACAAACAATATTACCTAGTATTCAAAGAAATACAAATTAAATTTTTATTTTTGTGTCTTTCTAAATAAATAAGGAAATACAGGGTAAAGAGTCATTTTCCTGCTGAGCGTGTTTTGTGGCTACTAGCGCTGCCTCACTGTTTCAGGCGTGTCTGGAGGAACTTCTGCTGTTGCCTAACAACCTGCCCTCACACGACAGAAATAGAAACACGATGCCACATATCCTTCAAAATACAACTTGGCCCTCTGTGGATGGAGAGTGTCTCGAAGAGAGACCGGATATTTCTAAATTTGTTGGGGCTGCTTCATTTGCCCTCAGACAGTACCACTCTTGGGTAGCCCCAACGGGTTGCCAACTCAGCTAGTTAAGCGTAACTATATTACAGATCACGCTGAAGCAGTCCCCATGGGCCAGTGAGTGGGGTGCAGGTGGAGGAAAAAAACGAGCTTCTGAGTTAAAACACACTGCCCGTGTTTTGAAGGCCTTAATGGCACATCAGCTAGTGTCCAGATGCTACCCAAGATGGACCTCTCATAATCAAGTTGCCATGTTCCCAGGTGGGATTGGTGGTCTTGGGGGCCAGAGGTGAACATTTCCCCTGGACATGAAGGGACATCTCAGAGGGACATGAATGGAAGGATCATAAAATCCTGAACACATACCAGGTACAGGGATTATAAGGGCTGATAGCTCTTCTCAGTAATTGAAAGCATTTATTCTGCATCTTTCTTGGTGGCAAGGTCCTGAGAAGGGAGATGCTCCTTAGAATGTCATGTAATGGGCATGGAATACACCTGAAGTAAGTAGAATTGTTTGGCGGGATTTGGCACTTCACCCAAACCCTGGGCACCCCGGCTATGGCTGTTCTTTGATGTAAGCCATCTATCTAAGGATACACTGCTGGGTGCCACTGACGGCATTTGCCTCTGGGGATCCTATATCCTTTACTGGTGAGTCTCTGGTGCTGACACCTTTGTCATTACAGACACAGATGTCTCTGGACAGCTATCACCAATGTCTGCGCCACACAATACACAGTTGTCCATGTGCAGATTTATTCTATTGAACTCTGCAGCCACTGTGTGTGCTGCTCCTCCCTGCCTAGTCATAAGTCTGCAGAGTTTCTTTCTTTCTTTTTTTTTTTCTGTGACGGAGGCTCACTATGTCACCCTCCAGAGAGTGCTGTAGCGTCACAGCTCACAGCAACGTCAAACTTTTGGGCTTAAGTGATTCTCTGGCCTCAGCCTCCCAAGTAGCTGGAACTACAGGTACCTGCCACAACACCCAGCTATTTTTGTTGCAGTTGTCATTGTTGTTTAGCAGGCGTGGGCCAGGCTCAAACCCACTAGCCTCCGTGTATGTGGCTGGCGCCCTACTCACTGAGCTACGGGCGCCAAGCCCCTGCAGACTTTCTTTCTGGGCTTTCTCTGTTACTTCACCTGTGCTTTACTGTCAGAGGCTGCACTGATCTGATTCTCATCCGGACGAAGAAGGAGGTGGCAGACTGTGAATGAGTGAAGATCTGCCTGTTGCAATAATTCAGTGTGGGATCTTGGGCCAGCCTCTGGCTGCTCAGGGCCTCCCTCCCCTTACCTACAAAGTATGAGATTGGACCCAGTTGTCTCTGACCACTCAAACATCTGAGGTTTTGGGACTAAGAACAGCAACAAGGCAAGAAAAAGATAGTATGAGTTTCCTCACTGGGAAAAGCTCAATTTAATAACAATGAGAAAAAAATAAAAATAAGTCATCACCATTCATTTGAGCTTGCTTTTCCAGGTCTGTATTGTAAACTTTGTGGTAGAAATCTGACTAGAGCCACTACTAGATGTGTCCCAGGTGGAATCTGCTTTTATCTTTCTTTTTCTTTTTCTTTTTCTTTTTTTCTTTTCTTTTTTTTTTTTTTTGAGGCAGAGTCTCACTATGCTGCCCTCAGTAGAGTGCTGTCGCGTCACAGTTCAGGGCAACCTCAAACTCTTGAGCTTAAGCTATTCTCTTGCCACAGCTTCCCAAGTAGCTGGGATGATAGGGGACTGCCACAATGCCTGGCTATTTTTTGTTGCAGTTATCATTGTTGTTTAGCAGGCCCAGGCCAGGTTTGAACCCTACAGCCTCAGTGCATGTGGTTGGCACTGTAACCATTGCGCTACGGGCACCAAGCCAATCTGTATTTTTCTGATGAGGAAACCAAGCTCAGAGATGTGAAGTAACTTGCCCATGGATGCAGAGTTAATATGTTAGGACTCATCACAAATCTCTCTGCCTCAGGAGTTCACCATCTCTCTCTGCGTTAGGGAAGCCCAGAGTTCAGAAACCAAAATGTGTCTGATCCAATTGTGCTCTGAGGGCCAACTGTCTTTTTCAAATGTGCCTTCCTTTATTTAGTCACCAACATGCTTGCTATTCTGAGTTTTTCAATGAATGGCTTTATTTTTTCCCTATTTTGTCCTATTTAGCAACATGAATGAATAAATGACTCTAGCAGTGTTTTTCAACCTTTTTTTAATCTCATGGCACACTTGAACCTATAGCTAAACTTCCGTGGCACCCTTAATTATGTTGATTTTTAAAGAAAGAGGAAAAAAAATAATATACTTACTATGCTTTGAACTTCTTTCAAAAATAATTTAATTCATGATCTTTAAAATTTTTCATGGCACACCTGAGATCCTCTCACAGCACAACAGTGTGCCACAGCACACTGGTTAAAAATCACTTTATTATAGGCTTATGATGACACAAATTTGGTTTTCTTCTAGAAATGAAAATATTTTTCTATTTTTATTTCTCAAGCCAAAAGAATTATTTCCTGCTTCCTAAAAGTCCAGAAACAGGTTAAACTTTTAGAAGTTTCCAGGTTCAACAATTGGAATATGGAGCAGGTAAAAATGAAGCAACCCTGGGAACATCCTGAGGGGAATCACCGCCTCCATTTGTAGTTTCAGCCCTCACCCACACCCAGCAGTCCCAGCTGCAGAAGGTTCTTACCACTCAGTCTGCTTCCAGTGCCTTTCAACATTCACACAAAGTTTTCTATCATCCCAAGACCCTCATGCTCTTGCACACTCCTTTACACATGCCATTCCCTAAGCCTGGAATGCCCTTCTTCTTCTTTGCCTGGAGAACTCCTTTCTCCTAAAGATTCAGATCAAAAGTCACTGTTCCTGTGGGACCACTTAATGTAAAGCATGCTTATTGGTTCACTTCCCTGTTCTGCGTTTAAAAGTTTAATCATTGAGGGCAAAAGCCTGGTCTCATCATCTTTGGAATAGCTCTACATCTGAGCTCTCAGGTTGCATATAATATTTGCTAAATTAAAGTTTTGTAATCTGTATGTATCAAAAGCTACAAAGTTCCTATGCCCTTTGACCCAGTTACCTGCATGGCAAGGAATTTGTCCCAAGGAATTATTGAACAGGAGGAAAGAAATCACGCAGATGAAAGTGTTATAAAATATGTATTTGCTATATATGTGAAACAAGTTAAATGTTTATCAACAGAGTAATGGTGAGTAAATTATGGTAACTGATCTTTAAGGAACATGATTCATTCACTCATTCATTAAACAAATATATAGACTGCCAGGAGTGTACCAGAAATACAGCAGTGAATCAGACATTACATCTGCCGTCAATGAATACACAATATGGCAGGATCTTCTAAAATGATAATAAAACTACAAAGAAACAGGGAGCGATTTGGGGTCTAATGCTAAGAGAGAAAAAAGCAGATTACCAAACTGTACATTATGATTGCAGCTATAAACAAGTGAAAGTGAAAACAAAGTCTGTATGGGTGAATGCAGGGATAACAATATTGCTGTGGTTAGATTATGAATGACATTGTCTTTAGCATTATTACAATTGTTTTTCAGGCTTTAAAGATGTATGTAGGTTATCTCAAATGTTTCTGAAAAAGAAAGCCCTCCAATGGCCCTAGCTTCTCTGGTTGGCAGTAGCATGAATGATTTTTTTTTTTTCCCCACATGAGTAGGGGCTTGCCATGAGGCAATCAGGAGGAAATACTCCAAGCAATCTAGGAGAAGTGGGTTAGGGAAAGCCATCAATCTGTAGGCTTAGGAGTGCTCTTTGGGTGCCATCATAGGACCTCTGTGTCTGGGTTACATCATACAGCAGAATTTGCAGGTTGCTCCAAGTTCCATCAGAGCCTCCACTTAGGCACAGTACAACGGTGGCAGGTGTGGGGAATGCTGAAGTCTAGGAACTACGACAAGAGGGTTGTGACCTGCAAGAGTTTATAGTGGGTTTTCATGCTAGAAAGGATGTTCCCTAAGTAAAAGGTACCATTATCCCTCTACAGATATAGAAGGTTGGTTGGCCCCCAAGCTTCCCAGTGTATAAGTAAAAGAGTTGGGGTTGAAATCCATCACTCCTCACTTTGGGGCAGGGTTTTTTCTATTTCTCTCCCAGGCCTGAGAGCAGGCAGAGATACATGAGGTCACATGGAAAAGACCTGGTTGATAGGATGGCTGGTGTCCCTTGGGAAGAGGGAGACAATGAGGGATCTGTTGGTGGAGCCTCATGATGGAGGGTTCCGGAGGTCAAGCATTTGAATTTGGACTTGATGCAGTGGGCAATGGGGAGCCCTGGTAGATTTGGAGACATGATAGAAGTGGGTTTATTGATGAGGGGGCTGGCAGTGGGTGCTGGCTGGTGTGATTGGGGGAGAGGCTGGGTCAAGAACATGGTAAGGATGGTGTGCAGCTTTTGTCCTGTCTGATCAGAATAATACCCACCCTTCCAACTTCTTGCAAATATGTCTTCTTGTACTTCTAACTGTGAGATTTAACTGAAACCACCTTCTTATGTATCCCTTCCCTATGGATACCACCATCTGGTCCAGGCATGGGCACCTGATACAAACTTGGCCATTTCTTGCATGGAAAAACCCTTCCCTATGAATTTTGATCTTGGGACCAACAAGTCATGGGCATCAGTCTCTCTCTGGTAATAAAGCTATGTTATGTGAGTCCGAGAGATCTGTTACTAAAGATTTGAGGGCCAGAGAGAGGAAATCCTAGCTAGGATCAAGCCTTGCTTTCTACTCACCTTGAAGGTTCAGCCACCCCTTTGCCCATGTCACAGTATGAACATTATTTGCCACCTCCCCAAACTAGTCTGGCTTGAATTTTGGTCATTTGTAAATACAAACAAAAGAGCCCTGACTTTTGGTGTAAAAGATATGTCTCTCTTTAGCATTCAAATTTTGAGCATACTTCTCAAAAACTCTAGGCACTGGGCCTACCATTTCTTGCATGTAAGAAACAACAAAGAAAAAAACATATCCTCATTATTCAATGTCAGATTCAGGAACTTTGGGTTCTCTGTAGAGACAAGGCCTTGAGGATCCATTCAGAGAAGGAGGGATCCATCTCCATCACTTGTGTAGTAAGTAAAATTGCTGCTCAGAACACTTCCCTGCCTGCTCCTTTGTGATTCAGATGGGGAGAAGCTGACATGGACTGAATGGCCACAGAAGACAGCCAGGCATTTCCCATACAGGTGGTAAAGGTATCTTCTGAACTTCTGTCCAGCAAATGCATAGATGAAAGGATTGAGACAGCAGTGGCTAAGTGCAACTGTCTCAGTCACACTGAGGGCCAACTTTATATACCTCCTTGTGTCACAACTGGGAAAGAAGTCGTAGAGCTTGAGTGTCTCCAGGAAAATCATAACATTGTAGGGTGTCCAGAAGAGGAAAAACACGATGACCACCAGAACGATCAGTTTGATGGCTTTAGCTTTCTTGTGGTTCTTACAGGCAAACAGTGTCTGGATGATTCTGAAGTAGCAGTAACTCATAATCAGCAGAGGGAGCAGGAAGCCAAGAAAATTTGCTTCCATGTTGCGGAGCACAGGCCAGATTTCCTGAAGGACCTCAGGGTAGTCACCAAGGCATTCATTTTCTGTTTGCTTTGTGAACATGAACTGGGGTGTTGCCACGAAAATGGCTGCTGCCCAGACGCTGAGGCTGATGGTGATGCTGTGTTGCACAGTTCGGTTGTTCATGGAGTTGGCGGCCAGAACAATGGCAAAGTACCGATCGATGCTGATGATGGTGATGAAGAATATGCCTCCAAAAAAGCCAATGAAGAAGAAGGCAGTGGTGAGTTTGCACACAGCATTGTGGAAGCCTTCCTCACTTATTATATAGTGAGTCCAGAAGGGCAAGGTGGCAACAAAGAGCAGATCAGACAGGGCTAGGTTCAGTAGGTAAATGTCAGTAATGCTCTTGGGCTTTCTGCTGTTGGTGAGGGCCAACACCACCAACATATTTCCCACTAGGCCAAAGGCAAAGACGAAGGAGTAGAATATGGACAGGAAGACAGTCCCAAAGGCCACAATGTCCCCAATGTAACAGACTTCAGCAGACTCATCGTACTCAAAGTTTTCCAAAGATTCAGTAGACAGGTTGGCCATGGCGAGGGCCTGTATCAGAAGGTAAAACAAATAACACTGTTAGTTCTCAAAGGAACACAGGTGGAATTCTGACTGGCTCCACACATTAGCAGGCGGGAAGAAACTAACATTTGATGCACGTTTTCCAACTTCACGCATGCGGTCTTGTCTAATCCCCACAACAGACTCCTTTGTGATGGAGGCTGCAACAGACTCCTTTGACAAGAGAGGCATCCAGGTAGCTGAGAGGCTACTTACCCAAAGCCACACAGGAATGGCTTAGAGAACATTTGTATCTAGCTTTTTTGAAGCTTAAGATAAATCTCTCTCCCTCTTTCTTTTTTTTAAACTTTAAAAAGTCTCTCCAGAAGGTAACTAGCTTGATCAAAGTGTAGATGGAGAGAGACCACAGGCAGGAGGCGTGGGTGGGATGGTGGGGTGCAGCCATAATTCATACCTCCCATCTAACTGTCCCCAAGGTGACTCTCCACCCTCTCCCTTTATTTCCATTTTCTCCATCTTCTGTCTCCTTATTTCTCCTCCATGAAGCTAGGCCTGGAAAAGAGATCTCAGAACTGGTCAGAGGTGACCAATATCCAGAAGCTTTCATCTTTTTTTTTTTTTTTTTTTTTTAAATAAGTGAAAGCACCACTGACCACAGATTATGCAATAAAATTTCCTGCATTTGGGGAAATCTCAGGGGTCAGCACATCGGGGATGCCATGGATGAGCCTCTTCCTGGGAAAGCCACCTTTGTAACCATTGTTTCTTCCCCACTAGGCAGGGAGCTATTTCTTTTCCTCTTCCTCTTGGAACCAACAAGTCCTTCTCTTCTTTAGTGGTATCAGAGTCATACATAAAGTGACTCACTTGTTTTGGGTTGTCCAGGACTTCCTGGTTTTAGACCTGCGAGTCTCTGATCAGGAACCCCTCAGTCCCAAGCAAACCAGGATGGGTGGTCATCCTACAGGCCTAAATGAAGAGAAGGTGGTGCCACCATCAGGGTCTCTGCAGTCACAGAAGGGACCCCTGATCCAATGTGGGGTGGGCTCACGCAGCCTGCTGGTCTGGGCCCCAGTTCCTGATTTACCCAATGGTCTCCAACATTGGGCTTCATTTTGGCCTCCCATTATCTATCATCTGTTTGCTTCTGAGCAGGAATTGAAAAATAAGACATTTCCATACAGGTTGGTAAGTAAAGCTTGCCCCACTCCCTGTTTCTTCCCAGCTGGGACGCACAGGCCACTTGCTCTAGCACCAGCCAAGAGGCAGTCCTTTGCTCCTCTGAGAACCTCCTCCTCACCCTTGTGATGCCACAGACAGGCTCCTCAGGAACTCTGAGCGTGCTCAGAGCTTGCCTCCTGGTTGACACTGCCTCCCTTCTCACCACAACTTAAAGCAAAACTCACACTTTAACCAAGGGAAATTTCCATGCTTCCCTAAACCATTTCCATGATGGTTTTACCCAAGCAGTGTCTGGCCAAGGTGAGGCCCCCTCCCCAGCCAGGCTATTGCCTCCCTCTTCCCGGACCCTGCTCTGTGCCCTGTGTCGCACACACGTCCTCCCACAGTGGAGGGGGCCAGGCTGTCCCACCTGGGCCTGCTCAGGCTGGGAGGGAGTTCTCAAGCCTAGGGAACAGGTATGCTTTCTTTGCTTCAGGGAACCTCTGGCTATGACCATAACCAGTTAATCCTATGTAAATCGACTAGTATGAAATTGCTGACATGCAAGGTTTGAGCCACATGAATGTCAGTTTGCTGTTACTCATACTGATACAGGGGGAAACAGGAATCACTACTTAGCACAGATAGCTTGTCGCAGAGCATAATCTTTCCAGATGTGCTGCTATGGGGTAGTCAAGTCCTTAGTGGTCCTATGTTAGGGACACTGGGCTAGCCACACTCTGCCTCCCATTTCTCCCTAGTAAAAAGAACTGGCAAAGCTGAACTCAAATGGAAGCCAAAGCCAGTAAAAATCAGTCTTCATCTCTCTGTGCCTTTGGTCCACCCTTCAGGACAGTACCTTCTGTGGACTTGGGCATTCCTGAGATTGTCCTCTCTGGCTGAGTGACAGGTGAGCATGGAAGCTCTGACCCTGACGTTTGTCGTCTGCAGGACTGGGATCCATTCTTATGAGCTGTTTTAAGGGGAGCACCTGGAATAGGTTGTTGCATACAACAGGCACTTACTAAGCGTTAGCTTTGTTTTCTGCATTATGTGAGGAAGCAGCAGCCCTCTGGACCTTTAGGTTCATCAAGGCTGCCTGTGGACTCAAATGTTTCCCCTCTACCTCAGGCATTATGGGACTTTGGTTGTTAAAAGTCAATTTATTTTTTTCCCCTGAAATGAAACATGCTTTCTTTTCAAATTATTTGGGAGAAGGGGGAGTAAGCCACTCTTTATTTATTATTTTTTGTTGTTGTTGAGACAGAGTCTCATTATGTCACCCTCGGTAGAGAGCTGTGGTGTCATAGCTCACAGCAACCTCAGATTCTTGGGCTTAAGCGATTCTCCTGCCTCAGCCTCCCAAGTAGCTGAGACTATAGACGCCTCCCAAGTAGCTGGGACTACAGACGCCTCCCAAGTAGCTGAGACTACAGACGCCTCCCAAGTAGCTGAGACTATAGACGCCTCCCAAGTAGCTGGGACTACAGATGCCCACTACAACACCCTGCTATTTTTCTGGCTGCAGTTGTCATTGTTTTAGCTGGCCCAGGCTGAGTTTGAACCTGCCAGCCTCGGTGTACGTGGCTGGCACCCTACCCACTGAGCACGGGCGCCACCCTAGCTACTCTTCATTGAGCTTTTACTAACCAGTCAGGCCCGCAAGCATTGTCATCTAGTTAATCCTCTCTGTGATTCTGAAAGGAAAGTTTTTTTTTTAATTCACTGCTCTGCTGAATGGCTTAGCCTAGGGGGATATTTGTTGTTGTTGTTGTTTGTTTTTTGGTTTATTTGTTTTGAGACAGAGTCTCAAGCTGTCACCCTAGTCTCAAGCTGTCACCTGCCAATGCCTTGGCATCATAGCTCACAGCAACTCCAACTCACGCTCAAGCAATCCTCTTGTCTCAGTTTTTCTATTTTTAGTAGAGACAGGGGTGGCGTGCGGGGTGTCTCACTTTTGCTCAGGCTGGTCTCACACTTGTGAGCTCAAGCAATCCACCTGCCTGGGCAGAGAGCTAGGGTTACAGGTGTGAGCCACCACACCGGCCCTAAGGGGATATTTGGAACAAGAGGAAAAGGAAGACTGATACAAGCGTGTGGAGAAAGCAGAGATACAAACAAGTAATGGGTTGCCTGGTCAAGTGGCAGGGGTGTCTCAAATCCAGCCCCTCGCCTTGCTGGGTGCCTGGGCTCGGGGTTGCCATACACACAGGGACACCTTCTCTAATGTGCACCAAGACTCCAAAGAAGCCAGAGGTGGTCCTGGTTGGAGAGGCTTGGCGCTCACCCAGAAAATATGCATGAGGTACCCACAGCACAGGCTCAGCATGGCAGGGGGCTCACAGAAAGAGAACACAGTCTTAGCCATGAAGGAGCTTAACATCTGAGCAGGGAAATTCACATAGACTAAGATTTTGCTGAAGACAGGATGGTAGAAGTGGGTTAATTTATCCTCTGTAGATGGGTGCAATTTCAGGTAACACTGTGGGAGGGGTGACTTTGCCTGGCTGGTAGTGATACTGCTTCATTGGGAGCCAAGTGGCTAGTCATGGGCATCAGTCTGTTTTGGGGCCCCTCCCTGCCATGCAGAGGGTGGAGGAACAGCAGCACTCAGCAGCCTTCATCCTGGCTCTCTCCTAGTGTAGTGTCCCCAGCAAAGGCCCCAGAGCTATCCCAGTGTACACTGATAGTCATTGCAGCAAGCTGGAAATATGAATAAAGGGAAACAACTCCTAATGTCTGTCAGTAGGGACAGGTCAAAGTACAATAAATCTAATTCATGGAATACCAAGCACCTGCTTAAAACAGAAAACAGGCAGATCTACATATTCTGTTATGAAACAATTTCTAAGACATACTAGTAAATGAAAAGAGCTTGCTGAGGTACCATGTACTGTATTTTGTAGAAAAGAATGATGTGTGTGTGTGTGTGTGTTGTATAAGGTTTAAATATCTCTGAAGAGACACAACTATCTCTGGAGAGAAGTTCTGGAGACTAGAAGATGGAGAGAAAGAGACATAGTTTTCATTGTGGAGTTTTTTATCACATGCACATATTACTTATTTTGAAAAAATATCAATTAATTTATTTGGGCTTTTAAAAATAAAAACAGACAAAATATAGGATGAGTTATATGAAAAACTGAAATAAAGAAGTAATCTAGTAACAAGCACACTATACTTGCTCCATAACTGGTAGCTGACACATAAAAGCTTTATCCATGCTTTATGGGCAGGTAAATGTGCTCAGAGAGGGTGAGTAACTTGCTCAAGGCCACACAGATTGTATGTGGCAGGGTGGCAATTTGGGCCCAGAGGTGTCCAGCCTCAGCACTTTTTTTTTTTTTTTTTTTAACTTAGCATTACAGCTCTCCCTCAATTCCTTCTCCCAAGGCTAAAAGTTCCTAAGAGAAGAACCACATCTTTTCAGTAAGCCAGTGTTCAGTGGAATTACAGGCTTGGCACAGAGTCAACGTCTCCATATGAATATTTGTAAGAGGATAAATAATTGTTTCCTCCTCCTTCATTCTAAAGAGTACCACGAGAGTAGAGCTGACAGCACCCTATTAAATGCTCTGCTCCCGTGGGTGCTCAGAGGGCACAGAAGGGTACAATCTGATCACAAGCCAGGGGCCCTGGAACTTGGTAGGTGCCTGGTGTGTTGAGTGGATGCGTGAATGAAAAGCCTAGCAGAGCAAGAAAAGAGATGCAGCAGCCTCGCAGCGTGGAGCCTCCCAGACGCGCACAGGCCCACCAGCTCTCCAAGGTCAGAAGACGGCTTGGAAGCTAAAACCTCTCACCTTGGCTGGGAACAGTGGCTCAGGCCTAAACCCTAGCACTCTGGGAGGCCGCGAGGGGCAAGAGTTTGAGGTCACAGCTACAAGGATGCCACTGCACAAGACAGAGTAAGACCCTGTCTCAAAACAAAACAAAACAAAACAAAACCCCAACCCCAGACCCTCTCATCTCAAGTAATCCTTTCCTGTCATAATGCAGCCACTCTGTCTTCTATTCAAATGTCAAGAATCAGTGTGAGTCATGGGCGGCATGGGGCTTTATCTGGCTGGAAAGGAACTTGTAGTCTGCATACTCAAGCCAGTTCAAACCTGCCCTTAGGAGCCAAAAGTCACACCCTGTGACAATGCCATTCCTATCAGACTTCTGATACCAGAGAAGGACATCTCCTTTAGCCAAATATTCCACTGAACTTGATAGCGTTAGCAAGGGTACCTTTTTAGGAATGTTGGGCCTGAACTGAGCAGATCTTTTATTTCTGGATCCTCTGAGATTTTCAAGGTTTGGGAGATGGGGCCTCCTGGCAGCAGATGGGAGTGTGGCCTGCCCTGGGGCGTGGCCCTCAGGGGAGGTCACAGGCCTGCCAGGGGTCTAATTAGCTTTCACCTTTGGCTGGTCAATGGGTTTCATTGGCCCCTGAGGACACCAGAAACCAAGAGTAAGAATCAAGTGAGATCACCCTTTGCAGCATCTGTTCAGCTAAGTTTCCTACTGACAAAGGTGGGAAGAAGCAGCCTCAAGCTGGTGCAGGACTGGAAAGGCTCCATCAGCTGAGGCTGCACTTCACAACTAAGGGCAGTAGCCAGCAAGAATGTAAGTCTTCTCTGGGCCTCCTTGCCCTCTATTTAGTTATAGTCAATGTTTCTGAGCTGGAAGTTCAAGCTACACCTAGAAGCAGAGCTTTGAATGTGCATATGTTTCATACTCAAGCATAACTAAATTTTGTACGCTCTGCTTTGTACAATTCCTCACTCTCCTCCACCGCCAATCCTGGTCTACTTCCTCTGGCCCATTTCCTTTTCTCACGCCTGCTTACTTATTTTTTAACTCTTTTTTTGTTTGGAGGGAGTCATCGTTACCCATTGTTTACAATCAGTTTCCCTTTTCTATACTTCCCTTCTCTTTGAGGTGGCCCCAATCCATTTTCTTCTTCTTCTTTTTTTTTTTTTTTTCCATTTTCTTCTTCTATCCAACATCCTTTTTTATGTTGCTTTCTCCCTCTCTTTTGGCTTCACAACCAGCTCACTGTTTTCTAAATTCAGTGTTATCTTCTTTTAGTTTTTGTACCCTCCTGTTTATGGCTTTTTAGTAAACCCTTGCGTGAAGACTGGGCTTTGAGGTTCAGTCTAAGAAAGTGGTGAGACTTAATTTTTTTCTTTGTGTCAAAGCAAAGTAGAGAATTTCTTGAAGCTCAATCCAAACGTTCCCCATGGGCATGCCATTGGGCTGTTTGCATTCCAGAATCTGGCTTACCCTCAAAAAGCCCCAGTTTAGAAGAAGAGGCAGCCAGTCCAGGGTGCTGCTAAGTGTTATGCTCCACACACAAGATCTCACTTAATTCTCTCCACAATTCCACATGGGAAATGATTATCCCCACTGTACAAACTGACCAAGAGAGGCTCAGAGACATTTGGTTAACTCATCCGAAGAAACAAAAGAGCCAGAATCTCAGCCCCAGATGAACCTCTTTATGAAGCCAGTGCTCCGCACCACTCAAGGGAAGAGGAATTTGAAGGATACCATGGCCCCTTCTCTAAAACTAGAAATTAAAATGGTAGACTCAGGCTCCCTGAAAAGAAGCTGTTCCATGACATAGCCCTGAATTGCTTCGGTTTCTCCCTTCTGGACCCAAAACCTAGTAGGCTGATCCTTAGGGACTGGCAAGTGGAAAATGGAAGGTGGGATTTTTAAATTTTTTTTTGGAGTCTCACTACGTCACCCTCGGTAGAGTGCCATGGCATTACAGCTCACAACCTTCAACTCTTGGACTTAAGCAAATCTCTTGCCTCAGCCTCCCATACCTGTAGTATGGTGGGACTACAGGTGCCCACCATAACGCCCAGCTATTTTTCTGTTGCAGTTGTCATTGTTGTTTAGCTGGATGGGGCCGGGCTCAAACCTGCCAGCCTTGGTGCATGTGGCTAGCACAGTAGCCACTGTGCTACAGGTGCCGAGCCAGGAAAGTGGGGTATTATTTGCCACCCTCTCTAGACATCATTGTTGGTCCTCACCTATGAGGACTACCAGCTAGGCAGGGGTCCTCAAACTTTTTAAACAGGGAGCCAGTTCACTGTCCCTCAGACTGTTGGAGGGCTTGACTATAGTTTAAAAAAAAACAACAAAAAACTATGAACAAATTCCTATGCACACTGCATGTATCTTATTTTGAAGTAAAAAAACAAAATGGGAACAAATACAATCACACCATTGCCTGTAGCCCGTGGGCCGTAGTTTGAGGACCCCTGACAGAGAATAAAAGGTCTAAGCTTGGGCTGCTAGTCTATTCCCTGTCTTCAAATGTATCATGGGCCTTCTAAGAGTCACACACTTCACAGGGGCCCACGCATTTCATGTATGAATGGCTGGGAGATGCTGGACAAGTCACTCCAGGTCTGCCTCAGTTTTCTGATGTGTGAAATGAAAGCTCTGGAACAGAACACTTCTTTTCAATAAGAATCAAACACCCAAGGAAGCAGTCTAAAGGAGTAACATGAGTTCTAGGTCAGGAAAAGTATGATCTAATGCCAACAGAATGTCTGTCGAGCACTCTGCCCAGGCAACTTGATGCTTCTGGGTCATAGCCTGTGAGTGCTCAGACAAGGTTCTGTTGGGAGATAGAGAGCTGGATTGGTTGACTTTGAGTCCTGACAAGTCTTGTTTACCTTGAACTAAATAGGAAGGGTATCAGTCTGCTGCCATGCCCACACTCCTGGCTGTTTAGGAATCTAAGTTTTAATGGGCTCTGATACATTTCCCATTTATGATGATAGCCATTTTTATAATACCATCCCTTAGGATACAGAGAGAGCTAAGGCTGAAGGACAGATGCAGGAGTCTTAAAATCCACGCTAAGGAGCTATAGGGAAAGAATTTCCTCTTTCCCTGTGTAAGTACAGTGAGTGACTGTCCATTCCTGCAGTAATGAGCCCATGTAAAACAGCATGGCACAACCACGCACCAGGGTTTTATGTGGGCCAAATGCCTATCCACAAAAAATAGCAATAGGAGAATCCTGTTGGGTTAATGAGTTGCCCTTTTGTAAAATCTGCCATTATTTTGGGTTTGACACCTCTCCCTTCCCTTTCCTTTTCAAAGTCCTTTATGGTATTTCTTTATTTCTGTCAAAGTAAACTGTGAAATTTTGAAAGGAAATGCTTTATAACTCTTTTCTAATAATTTAGAAAGAGACAGACTTGTTCACTATTCAATTACGAAATCAATTTATTCTGAGCATTTTTATCATATGATAGTGTAAGGACAAATAAAAATTTAAAAGTACCTCATATTTTGCCATGTATGATACATACTTTTGGCCTAATTTTTTTTTTTTTTTTTGAGACAGTTTCGCTTTGTCACCATTGGTAGAATACCGTGGCGTCACAGTTCACAGCAACCTCAAACTCTTGGGCTCAAGCAATTCTCTTGCCTCAGCCTCCCAAGTAGCTGGGACTATAGGTGCCCACTACAATGCTCGGTTATTTTTAGAGATGAGGTCTCACTCTGGCTCAGGCTGGTCTCAAACCTGTGAACTCAGGCGATCTACTCACCTTGTCCTCTCAAAGTGCTAGGATTACAGACATGAGCCACTGCAACTGGCCTTTACTCAAATTTTTGAGCAAATAATTAGGATGTGCTTTATTCATGGGTAGTAAGGCTTGTGAGTGGGCCCCCTGGGGCCTCTGCACCTTTCTGCCTAGGCCTGGCGGGCACATAGGGTTCCAGATAGGGCACATAGGATCCTAGGAGCATCTAGTATCCAGTGGAAACAGCCTAGAGCAGCCTCCATCAAGTGCTGCAATCAGGGGAGAGGGTGGTGGTGGGGCTGGTGAGGTGGGCTGAGGGCCAGAAGCCAAGCCACATGCAGGGGACCAGGACCCCTGCGCAGGCTCCAAGGACCCACATGGCTGCCCAAAGACCAAGTGGCCTCAGAAGCTCCCACCCTACCACTCATGTGCGTGAGTGTCTCAGCCCTGGTCCCCAATGTGCCTGGGAGGGAAGGAAGGGGCAGCCTTCACAGAGTGGGTGGCTGCAGGAAGGGCTGTGTAATCTGCACACTTACCAGGGGATTATTAGCCCTTCACAGGTGTGTCTCTCTTAACTGAGAGCTGGCCACTTTCTCGAGGGGCATTTTCCTGAAAGTTTGAGCCAAAAACGTGGGTGCATGTTATACATGGGAGCACATTATACCATAGCAAAATATGGTACAAGGCCTAATTCTTATTATTGAAATAAGGGAAATTCTTTCCACTTCCTCTTTTCGTAGAGCATTTCTTTCAGAAAACTTGTGAAAGTAGTTTTTCCTCTCTTGGAATATATATAAACTATTTTGAAACTTGATAGGCCTTTTGTTGGCTGTATGGCCTAGGAAAAACTCAAGGACCTAAGCATCACCCCTTTGAAGCACAGACTTCAAGGTCAGGGCTTTTTTTATTTTGAATGGAGGGCTCAGGTACAGATGCAGAGAGAGCCAAGGTTGAGAAAGCAAGAGAGGGGTAACAGAGGGGCCTCAAATTCCTCACTAAGGAATGATAAGAAATATAGAGACTCTGAAAATAGGCACACACAAAAATTATTCTGAGTTCTTTCTAGCACACTCTTTGGGGCTATCTGCTCCTTTCATTGTCTGAGATAATTTGCATTATTATTTTATAACTTGTAAAAAACTATGGGAGTGTAAATAATTATTTTTTGTGGAAATACAAATTGTGTCTGGTGACAGACAATTATCAAGTAAACAATGAATACTGGTGAGGATGTGGAGAAAGGGGAACCCTCACACACTTGTCGGGAATGTAAATTAGTGCAACCACTATGGAGAACAATGTGGCAGTTCCTCAGAAAACTGAAATAGAACTACCACATGACCTAGCAATCCCACTGCTGGGTATATAACCAAAGGGGAAGAATTCCCGATATCGAAAAGACATGTGCATTCCCATGTCTATTGCTGCATTGTTCATAATAGGCAAGATTTGGAATCAACCTAAGCGTTCACCAATGGATGAATGGATGAAGAAATTGTGCCGCATACATACATGTACATGATGGAATACTATACACTGCAAAAAGAATGAAATCCTTTTTGAAATTGAAACAACATAGATGGAACTGGAGAATATTATGTTAAGTGAAATAAACCAAGCACAGAAGACAAATCTTGTATGTTCTTACTTATATGTGAGAGCTAATTATTAAAAACAATTGATCTAATGGAGACAGACAGTAGAATTATAGTTACCAGAGGCCAGAAAAGATAGCAAGGAGCAGGGATATAAAGGGGGTGGTTAATGGGTGCAGAAATGTAGTTCGATAGAACGAACGATATTTGATAGCATAACAAAGTGACTATAATCAATAAATTAGGGTACACTTTAAAATAACTATAAGAGTGGAATTGAAATGTTTCTTTCTTCTTCTTCTTTTTTTTTTTTTTAGAGACAGAGTCTCATTTTGTCGCCCTCAGTAGAGATCTGTGGTGTCACAGCTCATAGCAACCTCCAGCTCTTGGGCTTGGGAAATTCTCTTGCCTTAGCCTCCTGAGTAGCTGGGACTACAGGCACCCGCCACAATGCCTGGCTATCCAGGGCTGGGTTCAATCCTACTACCCTCAGTATATGGGGCCAATGCCCTACTCACTGAGCCACAGGCACAGCCCAGAATTGGAATATTTCTAACACAAGGAAATAATAATACCTGAAGTAATGGGTACCCCAATTACCCTGATTTGACTAATCCATGTTGTATGCCAGTATCAAAACATCACATATGCCCTAGAAAGATATACAATTATTACATACCCATAATAATTAAAAATAAAATAGAAAAAATAAAGAGATATAATATAGTTTTTCTTTCCTGCCAAGCTTTATAATCTAAAATAGTTATACTTTGGCCAAACAAGAAGATGAGATGGTTGAAATGCCAATGATGGGCAGATACCTGTAAGAATCCCACCTGCATGGCAGCCAGCAGACTTGCAGCCCCCAACAAGAGCAGACTGGATCTGATTGAGATTCAGCTGGAAGCCTCAACCTTCCTGTGGTGCCCCTGGGCAGTGGTGATGCAGGGGAGTGCAACCTCTTGGAATTCTTGGGGCTGTGCTGCTGGGAATCAGAACAAGGCCTCAGAAAAGTCAGCTATGATCTGGACTCTGTCATTCTGACTCCACAGACTCCTATGACTATGACCTGCTAGGAATCAGCAGTATTCCTCTCCGGGTTCAGCTCATCTGTGACAGGTGCTGGTGCTGAACATCTTTGGCACCCCAGATCCTGGGCAGGAGGTCTGTGATTTGGGAGGACCACACCTGACACTGGGGCTCTTCCACAGCTACTCAGGTGGAGGAAGGTGTCTTCTGGGGTGGGGTATGCGGGGAAGGAGATAGAAATGGGTCCTGACCTGGGTCAGCTCTCTTGTGCCCCCATACCTCTGGGTCCCTCACAATCTCATTCTACTGGTCAGTGTTCTTCAGGTACCCAAACTTTCTGAGCCTCAGTTTCTTGAGCACCAAATATAGTCCAGGAAGTGTGGTTGGGACTTTACATATCATGCCCTAATCCTCACAGAAAGTCCATGTGAGGACTTTACTTAGCTTCAAGGACTCTGGCTAATCTCCACTCTGAAAGCAAGAAAGGGACTTAGCAAGTGATGTGCACAGTCCTAAGTGCAGAGGCAGGACTTTGTTCCTAAGCCAAGCTGCCTCTGCCAGCGACCTGTGAAGTGGAAACAATTGGGGAGCAGGGTTGGGAGGTGGGTTTTATAAAATCTGGTGTGTGGCTAAGGATAGTGGGTGCTCCCTTTCTAGGGTGTGGTAAGCACCAGGTCAGCATGAGAGCCGAGAGATCACACTGAGACCAAGGCTGAGATGACCTCCTAGCCCACAGCCCTTTGTGAAAATAATCAAGCAGAGAAGAAGGTGAAAGATTCCACCTTGGCCCTTCTGAGCCCAATTTTCTTTTCTGGGACCCCCATCCCTAATCACTGCCCCCAACTCTCAATCCACAGTGGTCCCCAAGGCTCAGCAGTGCAGTTCTCCCTCCCACCCACCTCCTCTCAGGAAGCCTAGGTCCCTTCACAGAGCCCTTGGGGCATGGATGACCTGCCCTGGAGCAGGGAAGTTTATTTTTTTTTACTCCTCATCCATATTTCAGTGTAATTTTTTTTTTTTTGAGACAGAGTCTCTCTATGTTGCCCTGGGTAGAGTGCTGTGGTATCACAGATCACAGCAACCTCAAACTCTTGGGCTTAAGCAATTCTCTTTCTTCAGCCTCCCAAGTAGCTGGGACTACAGGCACCCACCACAACACCCAACTATTTTTTGTAGTTGTCCTTGTTGTTTGGCAGTCCCAGGCTGGATTCGAACCCGTCAGCCAGCTCTGGTGTATGCGGCTGCCACCCTAGCCGCTGAGCTATAGGCGCTAAACCCAGCAGGGAAGGTTTTTGCCCGCTTTCACATTGTTCAATCTTCTTTCCTTTTGCCTGTTTTTTTCTACCTCAAGTTTTCTATTTCTAATATTTGAAAAATTTAAAAGAACCCTCCCCCCTTTTTTGTGGGGAGGAGATGGGTGAAAGAATCCTAAAATTCTCAAGCCTTTCTCTGGACTCAGCTGTAAACTCACAAAGCAGGGACTGAAGGTTCTGTGAGGCTGTGATTGCCAGACCCAGGGCAAGTACTGAAACATAAACTTCAGCCCCTCACTGGGGCCTCTGGTGTTTCTCCTCCTGTCTTGCATGCAAGATTTCTTCCTGAGGGTCTTGTTTTCCAATGACATAACCTTTTCTGGGCCCGAGTGTCTTCACAATGGTTTTAACAACATGTGTTCACATTGAATATTGAATTTGTGCCAATTTATTAATTAAAATAGTTTTAATTATAAACACAATATGTGCCCATTATAAAAATTGTAGATAGCATGAAAAAAGCATGGAAGAAAAAGGGAAAAAAAGTCCCACAAAACTATCCACAATTCAACTAACTAGAATCAACCACAGCAGTCTTAGCTTTTCTCCATTTAATCTCATACATATTTTGTATTAAGTGTATTTATATTTATATTGAAATGCAGACGCCATTTTCAAAACTATCTATTATTACTTTTTTTTTTTTTTTAGAGATAGAGTCTCACTTCGTCACCCTTGGTAGAGTCCCATGTCACAGCTCACAGCAACCTCAAACTCCTGGGCCCAAGCAATTCTCTTGCCTCAGCCTCCCAAGTAGCTGGGACTACAGGCACCTGTCACAACGCCCAGCTATTTTTTGTTACAGTTTGGCTGGGGCCGGGTTCGAATCTACCACCCTTGGTATATGGGGCCAGCGTCCTACTCACTGAGCATAGGCGCTGCCCTATTATTACATTTTTAAACATATATAAGAGCAGATACAACCCCCCGACCCCATCAACCAGCTCCTACAACTATTAATTCATGGTCAATATTTCACATATTTCCCACTTCACATCCATACTGAATTATTTAACTTAAACATTTAAGTCTCTAAGAGATTAAGAATGCTTTCCAAAAAATAAGCAACTTCAGTACTATTTCTCATCTTTAATTTCATCCTGCTGTAATTTTATATCATGTCTTTTCTCAGTTAATGTCAAATTATGAACTTTCTTCATGTAATTACTAGTTTTCTCCTAAAATGTAATTACTAATGCTTCTGATGTGATTCCATTATGTTGGGTGTGTATAAGCTATCTAATCACTCACTATTTCCCACTCCTCTACCCTCTTAGACACTTTTAGGCTGCAACATCCTCAGGAAAATGGTCTCCATTGTCCACCCAAGGCAAACCAGCATCATAACTTTCTTTGACCACTGTGCCACACCTCACCCTGCAACAGGTGACCAGTGAGTCCTCTGTGCCTACCTGGGGTGGACCTGGGAAGAGGACCTCCACACGTGCCAGTCAGCCACCCTGTCCCACGCAGACTCTGGTGAGTATTTCCCTTTCCTTCCCTCTGAGGGCATTTTATTTGCAAGGTTAGCCAATAGTGTCTGGTTTCCTGTGAGGTAGACTATCTTTAGCTACTGTGGCAGGCAGGCTCAGAGGCTGAAGTCAGGCGCCACAGGAGGAAGACAGGAGCTCAGGGGCAGATTGAGGAGCTAGGGAATGAGGTAAGGGGGCTGTGCCCCCACCTCCACCTGGGCAGAGGGCCGGAGACAGGCCTGTGGTCAGCTCAGCACAGCCAGACAGCCAGCAGTCATCAGTGGGGAGCCTCAGGCAGACTGTAAAGGCTCATGGGAACACATAGTACTCCCTGGATAGCATTAGGTGCAGACTGAAGGACAGCAGCCTTTCCTCCCAGTGTGGTCCAGGCCCTGGTAGCTCAAGCAAATTACCTGCTGAATTAGAACCTGCATTCTAGTGAATTTCTGAGGGCACTGGCGGGCACACAGGGTTTGAGAAGCACAGGTTCCAAAATCTCTAGGGAGAGCCTCACGCCTGGCAGGTGCTTCATAAGTATTGTTCCCCACCTTCCTGCCTCTGTGTGTTCCGTGGCTCCTTACACCCCTCAAATAAGCCCAAGTCACTTGACTGAGGGTGCACCTTTTCCCCAGGACCTGGCCCACCTCCTTTTCCCTCTCAGGCCCTCATCTACTCCCTGGCCCAGCCAGTTTGGCCATCTGGCTGTATTGTACCTCTCAGCTGCCAGGCCTCACAGCCTTCCCATCACTCATCACCTGCCTGACCCATCCTCTCAGCAAATACTAATTCTGATGCATCTTGAGCCAGGACCAGGCCCACGGTGTGCCTTTCATACACCTTCATTAAATGGTGGGTGCCTCTTTCAAGGTTCTCCTGGCTCCTTGCTGCCCATGTCTCAGCCTGTGCCCAGCATGCCTCAGCTCCAGTTGCTGTGGTCTTTGTGCACCCCTCCATTCCCCTCTTTGCCTCCTCTGTCCCTGTCCTAGGTGTAGTACTGGGCAGGACAGAGCTGATGATGTCTGGGGTTGCAGGCTCAGGCTGGGTGTCCTGTGCACAACTGAGGAAATCCACTGCCAGTCTCCTTTCTGTGTCTCCTTCTGGCCTTCATGTGCTTGGCTACCTCTTTTCCCTTTGGCCAGAAGGCCGCAGGCTGCATGCAGAGTCAAGCCCCTCTGACCCTGTCCCTTTCTCATCCCCTCCACGACACATCTCTCAGCGTCCACTCAGCAGGCCAGCATGTCAGCCCCTCTCCCTGCTTCCAATTCCCCTGCTCCTCTGAGGATTCCTTTCTGGGACCCAGTTAAGATTCTCCTCTCTGCCAGTCCCTGCTTTTCCAGGATAATCTCACCCAAAGTCAGTGAGCCCTTCTGTGTCAAACCCTATGTCTCTGCCTCCAGCCTGGGCCTGGGCAATGCCCACATCTATCCAACCTCCTCCTTTGTCCTTCCTTTCATTACTTAGCCTATTGGTCCCTCTCCACCCAGAACCAGAAAGGTCTTTCTGGAGCCCAAATTTGCCAAATTAAAAGCCTCTAAGGCTCCTCATTCCCAGTTTAATCCATGGCCTGGCCAGCGTGGCCTTAGCGTGCTCTGCCTTCTCACGTCCTGCTATGCTACCTGCCTCCTCTCCCCGCAGCGCACCATCTCCTGCCATCTCCTGGCCTGCGCACATGGCAGGTGCTTTTCCCTTCCCACCTCATCTGGCTGTCAGGTCTGGGGTGTGATTTTACCTTCCTTTGATTCTAACAAATTAATAAGCCATTACTGGCAGCAGACAGGACTTCGTGCACTGCAAACATGAGCACAGTGTTCTGTGTCAGTTCTCTTGCTCCCTCAAGTCCCATGGGATGATATCATGGGCCCAGATGGGTAGCTGTGTGTATTCTAGGCGGGGTGCGTTATAGGAGAGGAACTCTGAGCTTGGGAGCTGTGCCATTTTATACCAAGCAGTAAGCTAGCCTGTTCTTTGGTCCTGAGGGAGATGTTACCTCATCCATCAAGGTACAAACCGTGCACCTTACAAGCTATGCAAAGTCAACTCTGAGAGCACTGGGGCTTTGTTTCTTGACACACTCATAGAGAGGATAAGAGCTTCAGGAGCCTTCTCACTCACCTCAAGGAATCTCTAGCTCTGTGCTAGGAACTCTCTCCTCCCTGAACCCCTGCTCACCCCTGCCCAGTACTTTCACCCAGTGCAGCCTCATTCCTCAGAACCTGTCTTGGTTCCTCTTTCTGCCCAGTCCCTCTGGCTTACCCCTGTGCTGGAGCTGTCTTTTGTTCACAAGTTCTTGGCACCCTTTGTTTCCCTTTCAGCTGAGACAGTAAATGCAGATGACAGCTTGGGCAGAGAAAGAGGGTATGTCCAGCTGGCTTAAAAGCAAGAGCCCAGGCAGAGAGGCTGTAAGGATGGCAAGACAGCCTGGACAGTGATGACTGGCAAGGATGGGCACTTGGTTTGAGTAAAGCTTTACGCGAGTGGGGGAGACACAGCAAAGGGAAGTGAGGACGTGATCCACCTGGCACACCTAACAGAGGCATTTCCACATGATACGATGGGCTCTGGGGAGCTTTGGCAACAACCACAGCACTGGACCTGTCCTAGGTCATGTGCTAAGTCCTCCACGTACCTGAACTTGTGTGGTCCCTTCCAGTGACCCCACAGAGCAGGTACTGTTATTGTCCTCGTTTTACACAGAAGGAAATTGAGGCAAGGACCAGTTGTGTAACTCACTCAAGGCCACACAGCTCATACGGGGCTGCTTGGCAGGGTCAGGATTTTAATTTAGCACTGAGGGTCCATGGCCTATGCCCTGCATCATCATTGAGGTGATACTGCTTCCAATGTGATGAAAATTGGTTTTGGGGGGCACTGTGCTTTATACATAAAACACAGATATACATACAGTATGTAAGCAGACAGCATCTCTCTCTTTCTTTTTCTTTTCTCTGAGACACAGTCCCACTCTGTTGCCCAGGCTAGAGTGCTGTGGCATCAACCTAGCTTACGGCAACCTCAAACTCCTGGGCTCGAGCAATCCTCTTGCCTCAGCCTCCCAAGTAGGGAGACAGGCACCCACCAGAATACATTTTTTTCTATTTATTTATTATCTATTTATTTTCTAATTTTTTCTATTTTTAGTAGAGCTGGGGTTTTCCTCTTTTTTTTGTGTGGGGGGGTGCGTTTCGTCTTGCTCAGCCTGGTTTCGAACTCCTGAGCTCAAGGGATCCTCCCATTTCAGTCTCCCAGAGTGCTAGGATTACAGCGGTGTGCCACTACACCTGGCCTAAAATTCCACGGTGGGGGAACAATTAGGAATGTTCTAGGAATGTCTAGGAAGGCTCATTGGGGGTGATAATGAAAAAAAGGGTGGTGAAATGCTTGTCTAAGCTCTTAATCAGACCTCTCGTGTGTAAAGCCTAAAGGTTAGAAAGTAACATGACAAAAGTGGCAGCTTCAGAAAAAGGAATCGGTGTGTGGATGTGAGGGAGGCTGCTGGATAAAAGGGAAGGAAGTAATATATGTCAAGGGCTTCTCTGTGCCAGGCCCTGTGTGAGGCGCAGTGCCCAGAGTACCACTTTTTTTTATCTTCACCTCCCAGCCATGAATTATTATTTCCACTTCAGATGACGAGTTCAAGGCCACACAGCTGGAAAAGGGTCTCAAGTCAGGATTCAGGATTTGAACTTCCTGACTTCAAACACAGGTAGGAAACAGTGAGAAGGCAGCCACGGGAGAGGGTGGCAGAAGAGAGGAGAAAATTTGCTTAAGGAGAATACAGACAATTATAATAGGATATACTGAGGCCAAGTGGGGATCTAAAAGCTGTTTTGGCATTGACAAGTCAAAAGCCACACACTGGGAGATTAGTTTCTTTTTCCTCTTTTCCCTATAACAGGAGGAAAAAATCAAGCAAAGAATTGGAAAACTGGAGTAAAGTGCCACTTACCGACTCCTTCTGTCCTAATGTTTTTGTTTTAACATCATTTGTTGCAAGATTCTGTTCAACAGTGATCAAAAGCACTCCCCTTTTGGAACAATAGGTAACAGGACCTGGCAAGGAATTCCAGGAGTATTGGGGATAAAATATTTTAAGGCATTCTTCAACTATTCACTTTGAAATATTAAAAAAAAAAAAATCTCGGGTGGCGCCTGTGACTCAGTGGGTAGGTAGCCAGCCCCATACATGGAGGATAGCGGGTTCGAGCCCGGCCCCGGCAAAACCGCAACAACAACAACAAAAATAGCCGGGTGTTATGGCAGGCACCTGTAGTCCCAGCTACTCGGGAGGCTGAGGCAAGAAAATCGCCTAAGCCCAGGAGTTGGAGGTTGCTGTGAGCTGATGCCACGGCACTCTACCAAGGGCAATAAAGTGAGATTCTGTCTCTAAAACAAAAAAAAAGAAAGAAAAGAAAAAAGAAAACTCCCCCCCTCACCAAACATGGTATGTGTTCCCAATAAAGTAGAACTTACCAATCAAGCATAACAGAAAATGAATGAACTACAAAGTCAAATTACAAAAATGTTTCCATTTTAGTCCTTTGAATTAGATAGAGAACTTCTAATTAATTGCTAAAATGTCTTTATATTGCTTGTTGATACTCTGGAGTGTCTGCTTCAAGAAATAAAGAAAATTTAAGAAAGAAATTTAAAAAATAATAGTTGTCTCTCATAATGTGCTGAAAGCAGCTTTTTCTATTATCACTGTACAGATAATATAATACCTGGGGAAATAAAATAAAAGTACTCCTGGATCCCTACCAATTGATGAGATATTAAAAAACAGGCTGTCAGGTCAGCTAGCTGCCTCAGGTATAATGAACCTACAGGATACTCTTACATATGAGGCATCAGTGACTGTAGAAGTGACAGATAAATTTCCCAAACTATTAATTTCAAGATGATCTTACATATTTCAGACTGCCATTCCAACAAAGGGCTTATAATGTAACATGAAGGTGGAGGCACAAATCCGAAGGGAGCCGAACAGTAGTTGGCACAAATGCAGCAGGTCCACTGACCCTAAGAGACCAAAAACAGGGATACTATGGGCTCAACTTGTATAATACTTTGCAACTGTAGTGGATAGTGCTCCATATAATAATATAATTGGTCCACAAAACAAGGGAGATTCCAGGTCCAGTGCAAGCCAAAGTAGCTCCTGATAAACTTCCTCAGTTGGACAAACCTAACCAAGAATTTAAGACACCACAGGTATACTTTTTAATCCTTCAGAGTCAACAATTCACCTGAACAGATTGACATTTGTTCAAATGTCAAGGTACAAACATGGTAAAGACCATGAAAAAAACATGACTGTCCTACTTGCTTAGCATTTGGAATATATGAAATGAGCAGTTATTTGGTTGATGCTGTCAGTGAAAACTTGGACAATATGTGGGTACAAGTGAACATGGGTGAAGCCAGATTGGAAAGTGTTGCTTGCTGGTCAACCTGTCCTATGGCAAGAAGCCCTTTTCTTAGGCACCTTTATAGACCACTATTTCATCACAAAAAACCCAAAATAAGTACAAATACAAACACAAAAAACTTACTATGTTAAGACAATCTATATATTATTCAGACCCAGTTTATAATCTACTTAATTCTAAAACAGAATACCAATGGTTATTTCTGCTCATACCAGCTGCCAAAAGAATCTGTTATGAGTAAATCACAATTACTTTCTCATCCATGTCTGGAGGTAATGAACTTTCTGGGTCTGTGTGTGGCCATAGAGGATATTTATCCGGCTATTTACAGTCCCGCAGACGTAATTGGTAGAGGAAACGAGAGGTCCTCAAGTGACCAGTTGGCTAGAAGAGAGTACTCCATGTCCAGAGAGGCAATGCTGAGTCATTTCTCTCAGCCAATACACTTGGTGCTGGAACCTACGGCACTGCGGATGCTGTACTGACTCCAAAATTTCTAACACCTACTTGGTAAATAGACTTCAGATTATTTCAGTACTTTCTGCACATTGACTTCCACAACACATTTGGAATATTGTTGAAGCTAAGTTGGGCACAAAGAGACACATCATTCAATAATTTGTATGACTTAAGTGAAAAATTCACTTAAAATTCCCCTTTCAAAAGTATTTCGGATAAATGATCAAGATTTTGTAAATCTACAATGTCAAGTCAATTTTTCCTGCTTGTAAAAGAGACTAAGACGCACAGTTTCTGGAAGCCAGTACATATCCTATAGCTTAAGTGCCCATCTGGAAAAAAGCCAGTGTTTATTGAAATCATACACCCACCAACATAGCTGTACTTCTTGGGATGGGATGTCTGTGCAAAGGGAGCAATTTAGGATGCAAAGTAGATAACATCGTCATGTTTGAAAGCTTGCGTGTGTGTGTGTGTGTGTGTGTGTGTGATTAGTGTGGTTTTTTAAAGCAAATGAAAGTATATGTGATTTATATGTGAATGGCATTCTTTTCTGGGAACCTAGTTTGGGCTGAATCCTTTCTTTTTTTTTTTTTTTTTTTCTTTTTTATTAAATCATAGCTGCGTACATTGATATGATCATGGGGCATCATACACTAGCTTCACAGTCCATTTGACACATTTTCATCACAATAGTTAACATAGCCTTCCTGGCATTTTCCCAGTTACCGTGCCAAGACATTTACATTCCACATTTACTAAGTTTCACATATACCCTTGTAAGATGCCCCGCAGGTGTAATTCCACCAGTATCAATTTTCTTAAGTAAATTCTTAAGGCTCTTTAGACCAACCCAAGGTGAAAAGAAAGATGAAAAGGAGCTCGTATCCTTTTGAAAAGAATAAAAATACTAAATAAGCAGAAAGAATTGATAAGAAAGCTTCCACATCAACTTGGGGAGAGTCAAAATAATTCTGATTCTTCTTAACATTACTTAAAGTTATAAGAACACTAATTAACATTGTATATTTAACACTGATTTAAAATTGTATGTCTGTTTAAAACTTTCATTTTACAATAAATGGTATTTGTAGGGTGCTTTACAATTCTATTTAAATATTTATAGTGTGCTTTATAATTTATGAAGTGCATTCACATATACTATCTCACTTGAGCCCTAAAATAATTCTGAGAAAAAGTGATGGTAGGTATCATTATCACCTCTGATTTACAGATGAAAACACAGCTTTCAACCCATCTCATAGGTCTTTAGGTTTAACAGAGGACTCAGTGGATGGTAACAATGTTTTACAATATTGGACGAGGTGGGACTGGTTACAAACAACTGTTTCAGTTCTCTATTGCAGAATTAACAACCCAGAAGTCAGTGACTTAGAACATTTTATAGCATCTCACAGTTTAGTGGGACAAGAATTTAGGTGGAGTGGAACTGAGCAATTCTTCTGCTTAGTTGACTGGGATCACAGAGGTTGATCTGCGGTATTCAGCTACTGGCTGGTGAAGGGTCAATTTGGCCTCATGCACATATCTGGTGCCTTGGAGAGACAACTACAAGGTTTAACTGGGTCCCCTTCTCTCTACACTGCCTTAGGACCTCTTCAACAAGGTAGTCAGATATCTCAACGGCAGCTTAGGCACAAGAAGTTGAATACCCCACTAAACAGGAATGTGAAGCTACCAGTTTTTCCATCCTAGCCCAGACACTGGACCAGGGTCCTTTTGCCATATTGGTTTTGTGAAAGCAGTCACAGAGCCCATCAAAATTTAAGAAGAAATGGGAGAAATAAATAATAAATAAAAGAAACTTCTCAATGGAAAAAATGTCAAAAATTTGTGTCCACTTTACTCTGCCACATATTCTTGAGAATCTCTTCTAACTTAAATATTGATGGCAGCCCTGTGACTTTGACTCCTTCCCTGACCTGAGGAGTGCTACTCCCCCTCAAAATGATTATAATTATACCAGCAGAAACTGCAGACCAGAGAGGGCTGAGCACCAAAGTTTTCACCTGTATTCTTTGTGGATTTTTAGCTGTCTTTGATCCCTGTGATTACAACTACCAATTCTATGCCAGCAGCATCTACTCTTCCAAGCCCCAAGACCACGAGTCCACTATCTCTACCTGGATACCTGCAGACACCTCAATCACCACATCCACAATGGAATTCACCACCTTTCTTTCCAAATCTTCCTCTCTCCCCATGCTTTTACCATCTCAGCAAGAGATACAGCCATCTACCCTGTTTTCCAAATCTACAACTTGAGTATCCTCCTTAACTTCTCCTTCACCCTCCCCCTCCACAGTAAATTGTCAACCAAGGCACATGGGTTCTAATCGCTAATAGCTGCCTCTCTTGTTGCATCCTCCCTGCCACTGTCCCACTTGCTGGACTTCTACACTCTTCTCCTTATTATTTCCCCAACAACAAAGAGGGACTTTTCTAAAATCCAAGTGATTATGTCATTTCCCATTTTACTTGGAAGGCACAGTGGTGAGAACAAAATCTAAACCCCTTAATGTGATTTATAAATTTTGTGATTTGACTTAAACATAGGGAATGTCCTCCTGCCCCACATACTTCTCTCACTAACATTGCCAGTAAAGTTATTAGTCATTCTTTCCAGTGCAGGCGAAGTCCTTGTTAATTGCAGGTGATATCTAAGAGGAATTGCCCCCATTACTCATACTACCTTAGCCGCCATTAACCCCTTTCTGTCATTCATGAAATTATCTCTGTGGCTATTTGATCCCTTGAAGATAGATCACAGGATAGATAAGTATTGAAAACAAGAGAAGGGTTGTCTAGGCTAATGTCTGGAGCTATTTCTGATGCACAGCAAGTAGAGAATCTTCAGGTTAATGTAAAATATGCAAGTATCTGGAGAGATTTTGTGAAGTTACCTTGTATGCCCTTTTTGGGATGAAGAAGTTATTGACTGACATCAATCAAAAAATAAAGGAGGCGTCCAGTGAATGGGATGGTGTAAACAGCCACTTTAGATCCAAAATTTCAAAATCATCTCTTTTGGTGAGATTAGCATAGTCAGAGAACCAATCAAATCCCCCCAAAAGTGAATCTTAAGGGATGACTAAATTATAGTGGTCACACATTAATTTGCAATATCAACCATTTCTGGAACTGAGCGACCCGTCAGGCAAGACTTAAAAATTGTTCCCATATATAGCTCAGCTCTTCCATTGTAATAGTATTTATTACTATGATAGGATTTGACCTTTAACAGAATATAACATTTTGGAAACTCAATTTCTCTCTCTCCTCCTCGTCAATCTTCCCCTGGCATTTTCTTTGCCCCAGTTGCTATCTTGTTGCCTAGAAATTGAACACTAACAACGTGGCCACCACCACCAAACACTCAGAGCCTGCCTCCCCCATCCCTGGACTATTGGCTGTTTCTGCTGATGTTCCTGCATCATTCATGTCTTACTTTATTTATCTTTTTCTAACACATCTGCTACTTTTTCCATCTTCTTTCCCAGCAAAGCTTTTTTTTTTTTTTTGAGAACAAGTCTCACTATATTGCTCCAGGCTAGAGTGCCATGATGTCAGCCTAGCTCACGGCAACCTCAAACTCTTGAGTTTGTAATCCTCCTACCTCAGCCTCCCAAGTAGCTAGGACTACAAGCATGTGCCATAACACCTGGCTAGTTTTTTTCAATGTTTAGCAGAGACAGGATTTTGCTCTTGCTCAGGCATGTCTCAGACTCCTGAGCGCAAGCAATACTCCCACCTCAAGTTCCCAGAGTGCTAGGACTACAGGATGAACCCCTGTGTCCAGCCCCTGTATCTTCTTATCTTATCACTCAGCTTTTCCATGGCTCTTATTTCCATGCTCTTATTTATCGTTTACCTATAAAGTCTGAATTCTAGTGATGATAATGTCAATGATGATTGTTTAACATTTTTCATCACTTTATATTATCTTGAACTATCTCCTATAATCCTCCCAATGTCACTATGATATCTAAGTATTTATTTATTTATTTATTTATTTATTTATTTATTTATTTAGACAGAGCCTCAAGCTGTTGCCCTGGGTAGAGTGCCGTCTCACTGTATTGCTCCACGCTAGAGTGCCATGATGTCAGCCTAGCTCACAGCAAATTCCAATTCTTGGGCTCAAGCGATTCTCCTGCCTCCGCCTCCCAAGCAGCTGGGACTACAGGCACCCGCCACAACACCGGGCTATTTTTTGGTTGCAGCTGTCATTGTTGTTTGGCGGGCCCAGGTTGGATTTGAACCTCCTTGCTCAGGCGTATGTGGCTGGCGCCTTAGCCACTTGAGCCACAGGCGCTGAGCCCAAATACCTCTTTTAAAGAACAGGAAACCAAGGCTTAGAGAAGCAAGTTAGCTGAGGTCTTAAAATTTATTGGTATTTTACAAAGATGCCAGCTCAGAAAATTAAATTGATTTGGATACATCAAAAATCATGTTTTTATATACTAGCATATTTATAACTAAAATGATATGATGTTGAGGATTTGCTTCAAAATAATTCTCTCACTAAGAAGGTGGGAAGAAGATAAGAGTGGCACCAGGCAAGGTGGCTCCCACCAGTAATCCTAGCATTCTGGGAGGCCAAGGCAGATGGATTGCCTGAGCTCACAGGTTCAAGACCAGCCTGACCCAGAGAGAGATCCTGCCTCTAAAAATAGCTATGCGTTGTGGCGGGTGCCTGTAGTACCAGCCACTTGAGAGGCTGAGGCAAGAGAATCACTGCAGCCGAAGAGTTTGAGATTGCTGTAAGCTATGACGCCATGACACTTTACTGAGGGAGACAAAGTGAGACTGTCTCAAAAAAAAAAAAAAAAATACATCAAACATGTATTGATGATTGTTATAAATGAGTGTTGGGTACATGGGTGTCTATCATACTATTCACTCTCCTGTTGTGTATATCTGAAACTTATCATAACAAAAGATTTTTTTAATGTTGTCTTTTTTCACACGATTCCAAAGAATCCAGGTCTACTGATCAGTACTGCTGTGAAATGTCTGTAGATAATTTTGAAAATGTTTCATTGTGGGTCCACATTCATACATAACTAATATGGGAGGAGCACTCCATCTCTAAATAGAAAGGTCTCTTTTGTCACATAAGTTGATTTTTTTTCTAGACCTCTCAATATTCATTGCATACTTATCTTGGTCGAAGAAACAATTACCCAGGCACCTTGGCCAACAGCATTGTGTTATCTTTTAATTAACCTCTGTAGCCTTTTTTACTTAACCTAGTTTGAGAAGTGACAGCCACTGAGCTGTCTAAATAATGTATACCACTGCATTTTTATTGAACCTATTCAATCAAAAACAATAGTTCCCAGTGTGTGGTCCAGCTCTGCAGAGCTGGTTATGCTTTCTATTCATCACAACCCTTGTCCTGAACATCAGTAATGCGACTTGCCTTGCTAACCAGAGTATTTAGAATTGCTTCAGGATATGAAACACAGATTTATCTGATAATATCCTTTTCTCACAATGTTTCTATGTAAAATCTATTCTGCAACTCTACTTTAAAACCTTTCTATCAACTCAGACTATCCAGTGTTGTGAACTCGGGGCACTGGGGGCAGGTGACAGTTGGATATTCACATACCTACTAAAGGGTCACATAAAAAGTTCCACATTTCTGGATGGAAATGTACCAGCATGTAATCAAATTCCTACAGTGTGCATGCCTTTGTACCCAGCAGTGCCATGCTTACGGAGTTATCCTAGCAAAGTGACTAGACAGATGCTCAAAGATCCATAAGCAAGGACATCCAAGGCAGTGGATTTTTTGAAAATAATATTGAGTAGTTAGAAAGAATCTAACTTTCCAACAATATGAAATTGGCTCAATGAAATTACCTGTAGAATTTAAAATGTCAATGTAAATAATTTTATGGTAATGGGGAAACAGTAAATCCTGTTAGCCTAGTATGAAAAAAATTTCTATGTGTGTTTATGTGTTTCTAGGGGTGGTGGAGGGGGAGTATGCAGCTTAAGTCCAGATTAATAAATATTATGTTTTAAGTAATCTTTTCCTATCGTACTTTTATGTATTCTACAATGAAATACTACTACACATAGTAGCTACATAAGAAATAAAAAGGAACAAAAATAACAGATAAAACCTATTCTGTCTAAATGTGTTTCAAGTGTTCAGATAAAAGGAAAGTGAAATAACCTAGAGAGGATGTAAAAAAAAAAAAAACAACAACCTTTGGGGAGCATTGCTTCAGGAAAGAAAAGGCTTTCTGTATTAATTATTGAGTAGAAATGATGGAAAAGGTAATAGGGAGAGAAGCAGACAGAAAAGTGAAGAGTCACCCTGCAATTGGCAATAACATCCCAACTTGAACTTGGGAGTTATGAGTGAGATTTTCCCTCCCCCCCAAATCAGCAAAATATTATAACACATTTTCTCTGTTTTTTGTTTTTTGGGTTTTTTCAACTGACAGAGATTTTTGGAGCTCCTACAATGTGCCAGATATCATTTGCTGATGCTTACAGTGACCCTTCAAGGTAGGTCTTCCTAAATCATGGTCCTGGGGAGTGCCTGCACGTCACTACTGTGATTCAGGGTCAATTCGTTACAAAAAGAGGAGACACCCAGGAAAGTTCACTGTTAATGGTGACCAAGACAAGAACTTGGCAATGTCTGAAGAAAGGGGTCAAGCCCAGTTGTGCAGGCAGCAACTGAGGAGACTTTTTTAGGAAGCAGAAGTGAAGCATTGTGACTGTAAATTATTCAGGTTAGATGTTTACAATGAGCAATTTAGCTTCAGGCCAATATTAGCTTCTGTTCCTATTACTGTCAGATTAATTGCATTTTGTTGCTTTTTTAAAATACGCTTCATATCAGGAAACCTATAGTTCAGCAGTTAGTCATTAATGTAACAGTGGATCTGTAACTATGTTATCTAAAGCTCATCTGCAAAATAAAATAAAAATCTAGGGCTGATTTTTTTCATATAATGAACAGAGCATTAATAATAAGCAACTGGGATATTGTTCCTAAGGTGAAAATTTTCTGAATTGAAAACTTCTCCAGATAACAAAAGAAATCAAGATAAATAGGCAATGATTGAAAGACATTTGGAGAAATCTGCATCTTAAATAACCCATCTCTAGAATCATAGAAAGTACAGTTGCAAATTCTGTCATTTCGAGATCACACAAACCATTATGTATGTGTGTATATATATACACAGAGAATGTTACTGTGTGCATGTACAAAGATAAGTTGACCTTACAGGGGACGTAGTATTATCTGACACATTTTAAATACTAAAGTATTAAAAAGTCATATTTCTTATGCACTGCAGAAACTATATATAAATGTGTGTGTGTATAAATATCTACATATATTCTTCATTTTTCATTGTTCTCTACAATCTCATGCCTTACATGCAGCTAATATCAAATATGGTTTCACCGCTAGTCAATAAAACGCAGTTTACATCAAATGACCAGAGACTTGTCAATTTTTTTTAATCCCAGCCTCTCTTGAGGATTGCTAACTTTAAAGACATGCATTAAGATTATTAAGCAAGTAACGATTGATTTATTACATAACTTGAAGAAATGTTTTCTTTGAAGCACAAATTAAAAGGTCACAGATGCCCAGATTTTCTTCAGGTTGATAGTTAAAAATGCAGAATAGATAATATTGCTGGCTATGAAGGACACGTGAAGGGGATTTGAAGTATCTCTCCTTTCTGGGCAATATTTTAATGAAATGCTTAATATTCTGCGGTGGATTAATGAGGCAGTTCTCTATTTTCAAACAATGGGTGAACAATTAAGACCCAATCTTGAGCACAAATTGGTGTCACTGTTATTTGGTATTTAAAATGACCACTGCTGTAGTAACGAGGCATTATTTAACAGGAATAAAAATAAGCATTTACATCAAGCAATTCAACGGAGATATTCAGGAAACAAACAAACAAACAAACAAAAACATGGCAGCTGCTGTTCCTAGAAATAAAGCCGACATTTTAGGATGAAAGCAATTTGACCAGCTGAAACCTGCACACGCTTTGTGCCATGTTCAGAAGTCACCCAAAATGCATGCCAATGCGGTAAATGCTCCCCCATAAAGCCAGAAAGCTGTGTAATTTTTTACCCTCATCTCAAAACACTCAGGAGAGAAGAGATGGGTACAGATCTTTGAAGAGGCCGATTTGAAAATGAACGGAATTAATTAGCCACATGAGAGTACCATACATCAAATGTGGCAAAAGTTATCTACATATGGAGATGAACCGGGAAAAATTGATCTTATAATCAAACTCAAAGTCCAGTCCAGGACTGCCCTAAACACCTGCATGTCCTAAATAATCAGAAACTGTATTGCTCAGCAAGCTTGCATAACATTGTCAACAGAATAATAAATTGTCTTATATTTTCCCAGTGCATTATTATGGAAAATAAGGATGAAAATTCTACAGGTAGTCAATGAGAATAAACTATTTTTTTGTTGTTGTCTAATAGTTGCATAAAAATCAGAAAACTTTTCTCATATTTATGTGAATTTTAATTATAGGTTTACCTCAATTTCTTCCTGGCGAAACATTCTTTCTAATTCCACTTCTCATAGTCTAGTCTTTCCTTCCTAGGTTGCAAAGTTATTTTACTTGTTACTTGAGATACTTCTCTAATTTAGTTCCCCTTCCCCCCAAAAAGAAAAGTCTGTATGGCCAAATTGATGGGATGAAATGATAGGTTTAAATAATAATTAATTATACTATCAAGATCTTGGCATGCCAATTGCTGAAAAGACTATTTTGAGCTGTCAGTTCCAAAGCACATATTTTTTCATTGATTGACATGCCAAGAGCTTGATGGAATAATGAATTGTTCCATTGACATCACCATTGCACACAACCCTTGGACTCCATGCAGCATTTTTCAGGGGTGATGAATATCACTGTGACTCTTTTCCATGGCATGGAAAACTAGGAGAATAAGGTCAGACACGAAAGCTGCTGAACAAGAGAGGACGGCAGTTTAGGGGAGTAGGGAAGAATGGGGTGAGGGTCAGAGATATGATAGAAGTCAGTCAGACTGTGGTGAAAGTGATAACAATGCCTCATGAGTAAAAATATATGATTCCACATCTTGATACAATTGCAACAAAACAGCACTATCCAAGTATGGGCTTAGGGTTTGGTTTATCTGACTTAGAAGCTATTTGCTGTTGCTGCATTGAACTCAGAAGCTCAGCTCCTCTGGTTCAGAGACAAGAAAGAAAAAAGAAGGCACCCACATCAAAGCCATGGGGGCGTTGCCCTAAGAATGGGTCATATACACATATCCAAGTTATTCTCTGCTCCCAAAGTGTCATCATCCATCTTTGTGTCTCCAGGGTAGGATAAAATTAAACCATTTCAGCCAAAGGGATACCTTCTGAAGGCTGTAAGGCCCATCAACCGAGCTTGTCAAGAGCTCTTGGTATCAAAGGCTGGACCTGCAGAATGTTTGTAACTTACAAAAGTCACAATCCACAGAAATAGCCATTAATGTGTCAGGCACTTTCCCTTGTGTAAAGCACTCTTTTTTTTTTTTGGCATATAAAGGCAGTCCTGGACTTGCATTGAGATAAATCTCTACAGGGAGGGCCTGCTCTGCCATATGCATCTGAGTAACAAGGATTATAGTAGTAATACCTTATCCAACAGCTACCCTCCACCAAAGAGCAATTTTACTTAAAAAAAAAAAAAAAAAAAAAAAAAGCTTTGATTTCCCCTCTTGTTTGTCACTTTCCTACTTATCATTGAAAACTTTGGGTTATGCCAGGATTTCTTTGTGTCTCAGCCCATCTCTAAATACTTCAGCAGATGGATCTTCCCCCACTATCCCCAGGATTAAAAACACATGCATTTTGTATAAAGACTTTAGGCTAAAACCCAGAAGAAACATCCCCTCTCCCATCAGAGTCACTGAGAGGCTATTTTACATAACTGAACTAAGGGTTTACATGTGTGCATACATTTGCATATATTCACATACAACTTCCCATTTAAATACAGACTCAATGAGCAGAAGTCTAACCTACATTGCTCCAGCATAGACATCAGGTCTAAATGCCTCACTTAAAAGCTCAGAGTCAGGTGGAGGAAGGTTGGTGGACAGGGTCTTTTAGTTTAGCAAGGTTTTCACATCATGTTGATAAAACAACTGGAAGAGAAACACTCCAGTCCCACAGCCCTCAAGCATCTGGTGATTTTTTTCAGGGATGCATCATTTACCATATTGTCTCATACTGACCTTCTTGCTGAGGGTTCCTGCTTCTGAAATTGTCAGCCCATCCCTGAGCCAATCATTCTGAGTATTTTAGATTAAATTTTGTCACCTACACAAAGGTCTGGCTGGTGCACATGGGCACACAGCCTTAGGCTTCCTACATATCTGCATCTTCTTCCTCTTCCTCTTCCTCTTCCCTCTGCCTGTTTACTGAGGCCTCACCAAGAGCCAAATGTTCAGTGTGTTATCTCACACTTCCCTGGGAATGATCTTCCCCATTGCCCCATGTCCACCCAGTCTGAAGCATTTCCCTTGACCAGGAACATTTCACTTCCCTTCAGGGCACAGATCTCCATTCCTTGCATACCCTTTCTGGAGGGATTATCTCATTTATATCAGTCTCCTCTATTCCCTCACCATTTTGTTCTCAGCAAAGAGCTTGGCACCTAGAATGACCAAATAAACCCTCAGGACAACCACATGAGTTCGGTTCCCTTGATAGCTTCCATTTACAGAGGAGAAGACTGAGGCTTAGTGAGTGTAAATCAGTGGTTCTCAATCTTCCTAATGCTACGACACTTTAATATAGTTCCTCATGTTGTGTGACCCCCATCCATAAAATTATTTTCATTGCTACTTCATAACTGTAATTTTGCTACTGTTATTAATCATAATGTAAATATCTGATATGCAGGATGGTCTTAGGTGACTCCTGTGTCTCAACCCACAGGTTGAGAACCGCTGTAAGTGTAAGTGGTTTGCCTCAAGTACTCAGGTGAAAAGTAGAGCATGGGGCCTGTTCAAGGTCATCTCACTGCTGCCCCTCATGGCTCTGCCAAGGCCTCTCTAATTGCTTGTAAGACGTCATGTACACGCACTTGCCAAGGGCCATTACCCTACAGAAGATCCTCAGTAGGTGCCAAGAAGTTTCAGTGGGTGAAGCAGATGTTACAACAGGTTAATTTGGGTTCTCTCTAAGGGCCAGGTGCAGAACCCAACAGAAAATGTCCAAGATCTGCGACAGCATCGTCCCAGACGGGTCTTCACCTGCACAGGATGCTGTTAGCTAAGAACCAACTAGTCAAGACCTTTCAGCAGCATTCCTGGTGATTAGTGCAGTCGAGTTCCATGGAGAAATCACACTTCTACGCCACAGAATTTAAAATCCTAATATTGGAATTCAAGGGGAGGGGAAAGAGAGGAAGAGGAAGAAGACAAAGAGAAATAGAATGTAGCATCTTTCCCAGCTGTTGGCCCTTTTCACTAATTTAAAAGCAAAATCATAAAAGAAAGGGCACCTTTTTCTGGGTATTAGTTTTATCCCCCTGGTCCTTCATATTTATTGCTTGCACCAAGTAGCATCCACTAGAAAACTCTTTTTTCCCAGTAGATGGCTATCGGTCTTGCAAAATCAAGACCATCCAAGAACATACCAGCCTGTAAAAAGTAAATATGATAGAATCATGAAGTGATTCCTGGAGGTGATTACTCAGAGATGCCTGACAGGCCAACCCAAAATTCCATTTCAGAGCATGGTGATGGGGGCTCCACCGTCACATCTTACTTTTAATTTTACACAAAAGCAGGTGTAGCAACATCTACACAAACTGGAGGGTAAAACTCCTGTCCCATTTCTACAAGGTGAATCACAAACACTTCTAAAAGCATTTTGTGGAAATTCTCTCCCTGAATATTGCTGAATATCACCTGCATTTTATAAAAATGATATGGAGACAAAAGATGGTTTTCTATTTTGGATTTTTTCCTGTCAGTGTGGAATGGCTCTCATTGAGAATCAGTGCCTGCTTGCTTTTTTCCCTCCATTTTCCACAGTAGGATGTGTACTTGCTCCCCTACTTTTTCCATTATCCTCCGCTCATCCTGCCTCCTTTTTAGCTGGCTTTTTGTATGTTAATCCTGGCCTTTCCCTGTCTCACTACAGGTCCCTTCCATAGGTCCCTAGTACTTCTCTCATTTCACTGTCACTTGGGTAATTTACATGTCTATACCACTGGCAGCTCTCACCTTTAACTTCATCTCCTCCTTGCTGGTTTCTCATCCACTTGCCTCATATCACACTGGTCTGAGTTTGTAGGCACCTTTATTTAACCCTGTGCGCAGCTCAGATTGCCACTCAAGACAGTAGGCACTGGAATTGTGTCCTGTAATTTATTTTTCAGATTTCTCTGGAAACCACTATTCCTTTTTGTCCTGCTGATTAAATGATCTCCACTTGAAAGGCAACAATGTATTGATGTAGTTGGATGGCATTAAACTTGGAGTTAGACCAGCCTCCTTCTCTGTGGTGTAGCATATATGCATGAGGAGAATAATACCTGCAGTGCTGGCATGGCTGTACTAGTGAGGTTCTTGCAGACGGTAAGGAAGAAATAATCCAATTCATAAACCTGTATGTACAAGTGGCCTCATAGATAACTGAAAAGAGGTTGGTAACTATAGCCCATACAAAAGGAGCCCCAAGAATTCAGGTGTGGGGGCTCTGTACCAGAAACATCCTTATTCCCTTTGTATCTCACATTCAAATATCCCCAGCAGAAGGGCTCTGGATGGGTCATTTGTTTGCCTTTTATCTTGCAGCTTCCTGATTGGGTAGACTTTGACTCAGCTATTAATCACTGATCCAATCAAGTGTGACCAGGTATGCCAGGAGCTAAAAACCTGAGTTTAAGCTTATCAGGAATATTCATAGCCGGTTTAAGCTTATCAGGAATATCCATAGTTTAACAGGAATAGTCACAGCTGGAAAGCATTTAAGGACGAGTAAGGCATTGTTACCCTTGGCTCCAGGAACTTGATTCCAGACACTAAAAACATCACACCTGCTCCTGGAATTCCCCACCCCCTCATACCTCTGAGCACCCCTCCCCCCTCCGCTTGTGTTTATATGGCTGTTGAAAAATAAAGTTCTAGGGAGTTTGATCAGAATACTGTCTTGCTCCCGGTTTTTCGTGTCTCTTGTTCCCACCCACTCCCTCATTTCATACCCTAGGTCCCTGCTGAATTAGTCCCGTGGGTCGGGGCACAGGTGTATCTCTTCCCATATTTCTTTACTGGCCCAATATTCCTTTCTTACTCATCCTTCCATCATATTCTCAATAAATAAGAAAATACATTGAATAACACAGTGTTGAACAATGGTCATATATGAAGTCAAGGAAGACTGGTACAAGCATTCTGTTTCCATAAATATACATTGAATGTTCCTTGCATCCTTTGAATAAATGTAGAATACATATGAAAAATAAAGTTCACTTTCTCTTTCTATAACCACCATTGATATGGATCTGTAGGATTCTATACTATATTTCTATACAATTATTCATAAAAGTATTTATGTGTTTTTAAAAATTGTTAATCTTTATAATCTAATATTTCCAGGTCAATCAGAACCACACCATAAGCAGGACATGGCACAGTTAGATCATTGGTGAGATTAGGATGATAATCTGGAGAGAAGTAAACTTCAGACCCATACAAATATTATCTGAATTGAAAAAGTAATCTTCAAGCAAGACAGACAAGGTTTCATTTTACCTACAACCTTGCGTGGAAGTAATGAGTGACTAGAGTAGTTCTTGGTTTCTGTCCTTGATCGTTTGTATGTTTCTAAGAGATTAGGTTAGCATTAACATCCTGAAGGACCAAGGCAATGGCTCATGATTCAGTGTCTAGAAATGTGTTCCTCTGGGTGTGTACTGTCTCTCACATGCAATGGGGAAATGCTTTTTCATTCCTCCATCTTCTGGACCTTCCCTAGCCCTTTGGCCTGTGTGCTGACTCTTGCCCTTCCTCGCGGCAGCCGTGAATGCAAAGCTCTCAATCAGCAAAGTCTGTCAGTCTAATTTGGAAGGCCGCCTCTAGGCAAGATGAAGAAGATGGGAGATAATGATCATTCCCCATCCGCCTAGAATTTAGATACACAAATTAAAAAGCACATTAACTCTGTTTATAAAGAAAAACAAAATGTCACACAAGGCGGATTTCATTCAAATACAGTTTAGGCTAATGAAGGAGCTGTGTCCTTTCACTGTTTGTTCTTGGAGCGTTTCAATCAGTTAGCACTGGCAAAGCTTCTGAACAAAGACAGTAATTACCAAATAAAGATTGCCTTCAGTGCTTTTTCAAACTGTGTTCACAGTTTGGCATAAATGGATTTATGATCCTTTCATTCCAATGGGAACTACCAGTCTGCCTTTCACTTCAGATGGCCTGCCTATTCATCTCAGTATAAAAACAGCTAAAAAATACCAGCAGAATATGCTGCCTCTGCAACCCAAGCCCCAATGGCAGGAGTCAGCTTCTTCCAACAGGCATAAATATAACTGGCTTTGAAAACCTACGAAACAAAGACAGTAAAAGACTCTTGCATAATTTTTTTTAAAACAGCAATTATTTGGTTCTAGTTCCTTTTATTACTCTGCATCTTTTATCCAAAATTAAATTAATTCCATTATAAAATGGATAAAAATGCAAATTACAGTGGGGGAGTTTTGCTTAAATGCTGAACTATGGCCGCTATTCAGATACAAAGATTAATACTTTCTATTCCTTAGGGAGAAATGGCACAGGGAGGTGTTTTTATTTTGCTTTGCTTTATTTTTAATAACTAAGCCATAAAGAATCACTTTGTAATAAATAACTTAATTGGTGGCAATTCGACTCCCAGCATTCATCTGCAAAGTATTCTTTTTCAACCCTCTATTTCATGCCTGAGATAAACGTGTATATACACATAAACTGTGTATTAGAAGCACAGAGTAGCATTCAACAAGGAAGTCTCCAAGAAAATTACCTTCACAGAACTTTGTGCTACAATATAATACAGAATATGTTTCAATGTTGACCTGAGACTATCTTCAAGTGTAAGGGTTTCAAGATCAGTTCCAAACACAACTTTCTCACTGGTCAATATCGCTGTAGGGGTGAGGGGAAACTTGCCCTTTCTCCTGAAAGTTCACCAAAAGATCAGCTCATCATTAAGGCAGATTAATAAGAGAAAAGATTTCTTTACTGTGCACACAGGGAGAAATCACAGTGTAATAACTCAGTTTTCCAAGGGAGTTCAGATACTTTTGTATGTGCCTTTTAGAGGGGAGGGGGAAATTGAAGGTATGGGTAATAAATGGTTGCTAGGCAGGAGGAATGAATTGGGGAGGAATAGATTGACTTGTAGGTTAGCTGGAGAGACAGGTGTTCACGACTTAAATGATTTGGGACAGGTCTGCTTACACTCTTACCCTTCATTCTCAGTATATTGAGATAACAGAAGGGGGAAAGGAAGTCAATTGTCTGTGCCCTTTGATCTTCTAATCAGGTCAGTCTAGTGTATATAGAAAGAGGGAAAGCCTCTTCCAGTGTTTCTTGACCTTGAATGTACTTTAATTCAAAATGTTCTTTATACCAGGGAGTCATATTTTGGGGCGAAATTTCCTGAGTCCCTTCATCACATGACGTTGTCATGGTAGTATGAGCTTTGCAATTGTTCCCCTCAGGCTTTGGTTATCAACAATTCTCCACTGGTTACATAAGAACTGCCTAGTACTACAAATGTATCCTGGACATGGCAACTCTGGTAACATGGATACACAACTATAACAGAAAAGAGTCCTTAAGAGGCACTCTCCAAAATGTGGAAGGCTTATTTCTAGGCCTTGACCTGATACTAAGTCTGTACATGTACATGGATCTTTACCTCTCTGAACCTCAGGATGCGATTCTTAAAAGATAGAGGAGGGAGCTGGTCCAGATCATCCCTTTTGTCTCAAAGTGTACTCCACAGAGAAATGATCTAATGGGATATATCACTGCATATGCTTGTTACTGTCCTTATGGAAGAATCAAGCCTCTGAGGATCCCTGCAATAAACGGATCTGTTTAACTTTTTAGCCCAGCATTATATGAACTTACATGACCACAGAATTCCTTCTTTTATTCTGGAACACTCATAAAATCCCCACTGTATTTCTCAAACACACTTGGGGAAGCAGCAGAATGTCTATAAACTTCCTCCTAGATCTAATAGTCTGTGATTGAATTACAAGCTCAGTCCCCACTTTGTGACCAATGGCGATGAACCTCCATCACGGCCAATTGCTGGAGAATCTGAGAATTTTTAGAACTCAGTGAAATTTTTTCCTTCTTTCAACATCCATAAGGGCACAAAAGACTTCCCTCTTCTTTATCCTCCAAGCAGACAGTGTCTACAACCACCAGGCACAGGCCAGGACCCCTGGAATGTGAATCTAAATTCTTCAAGTGTGTCTTTGTTGCTTATGGTCCTTTGGTAGATGTAGATTAAGGGTTAGATGCGAGTAATCTGAATATATATAGAGTAATAATATTTTGCCTTGTCTATCTTCTGTCTTTTGAAACTAATACAAATTGCATCTTTATAAAATCTACCAAGATGCCATAATCTCCACCTTTAACTTCTCAACAGCTCTCTCACAGACCTTGGCAGGACTTTGCCTGTACATCTGTTTTAAATCCCAATTGCTCCCATCTTTGCTCACTCCATTTTTCTCATCCTCTCATATGCCCAGAAAATAACTGTTAGCTACCACCCATATACTAGTGGTTTACATATTTAAAGTCTAATTTCTCCCTCAGTATTCTATTCTTCATTTCATTGACCATTTTTTTTTTTCCTAGAATTCCACTATCCTAACTTTTAATGGCATTGATTGCTTTTCTCTAGACTTTCTCCAAGTTCTACATCTCTCCCTTGAAGTAAACATCCCAAACCCGAACAGTGCTTCCATGGGGATGTGACTAATAATGCATTGGCTCTTAAATCTGGCTGAACATCAGAACCATATTTTTTAAACTATAGATTACTGAGCTCCCACAGTCATGTAGGAAACATTAATTTTAAATTATGTTAGATTTCCTATATTTGTTAAGTCATAGGCGACAATGAAGCTAAGAAACAACTTCAACCTATTTTCTGACCAGTTCTGAGACCATGAACAACCAGGCACAGTGGGTCTCCCTCAAATATTAACTTCCTTTGGTTGGTAAAGCTTTCAGAAAAGATAGTCATCATACCACTAAAACTGTATTGATTTTGATTTGAATTTGGATAGACTGCTTCCAGAATTCTAGGTCCATTTCAATTTTTACTTCATTGGGAAGCCTTTCCTGAGCAACACAACTCAACCAACAACTCTCACAGCTTATAAGTTTTCTTAGGGATTGGTCCATATTGCATTGCACTGCTAGCATAATAGAGTAAGATACCCTTCAGGGACATTTAGGTTGTGAAGCCCTTTACTTTGGGTTTGTCTTCTGACTCAGTACTGGGCATGAATCAGATTCAGTTAGAATTAACATTTGGGAAGAGTCCTTACTATATTCTTTAGTGTACATTTCCCATCAAACAGCAACTAGAATGGAGGTCCCTTAAACTTTGAGGACAGCGTGTTCATAACCTGCCTATCATCACCACAAGATGTAGCATATAATAGCTATTTTCTTAGTTGAAAAAAATTTTTTCCAACAAAATCTCAAGCATTCTGAAAGCAAATGCTATGTCTTAAATGTTTATGTATTTCCTATGGTAGAAGGTGTCTAGTAAAAACTCTTCAGTAAATATTCTATCAAAATGTGAAAACTAAGTAATTTAGGGAATTAAGCGTTCTACCCCTCATCTTACAGATGAAGAAATTGAGGTTCGTAGAATTTAAATAATTTACCCAGATAAAAATAGGAATAGGTACTTAAAACTAGATCTAGCCTACACTATCCCCTGGGCTCTTTGGTTACTCCATGTGTTCTCTGTTAACTGATAAGGTTGAATGATTGACCTCTTAGCTCTATTTCCATGAACTCCAGGTAAAACTCCACCACTGAACTTGTGAAAGGCATGTCTTCTGAAGGGTAGAATTTCCTATCAAGGAAACAAAGAAAAATCATGAAGTCAGTCTTCAGTTTATTGGCAGTGAACTGAAGACTGACTTTTTTATTTACTCCACCAGGCATGATTTTAATGACTAACCACTTGTACAAACATGTGGAAACACCAACACTGGGTAGGTTCATATATTTGAATAAATTAGTAATTGAGTCCAAAATATAGGCATAAGCTAGGTCAGGTTTAAAAACCTGGCCTTACATCACTCAAAACTATCATATAAAAAATAAACAGTAAAAAGACGTTACCACTTCCATTGACTTCAGTTGGAACATTTATATTCCAATCCCAATTTAGCAAGATTTCATCAAAAGGTTTCTCCTGCCAATTGAGTTCCATCTTATTGTTATTATCTGGATTCTTTTTGCATGTGTATAGTTTGGAACATCTTAGCGTTATTGCTGCCACTACTGTATCTATTATTGTTTGATGTTGGGTCTCTTATCCCCCAACCATGCTTTCACCCAGCTGAGTCGCCTCCGTTATCACCTCCTTCTGCAAAAGAAATGAGGAAGGGGCAACCAGCATGGCCACAATCTAGACCTTGTGAACGCACAACCTGAACATAAGACTACTTGATACACATTATAAGGAATTCCAAGGGAGGAAAAAAAGAACACAGCAGGGCAGTACCTGTGGATCAGGGAGTAGGGCGCTGGCCCCATCTGCTGAGGGTGGCAGGTTCAAGCCTGGCCTCCTAAATTAATTAATTAAAAAAAAAACAACAGCAACTGAATCATTAACTTGTAGAATAAATTCTTTAAAAATGATTCCTAAACCCACGCTAAGCCCCCCTCACTCACTCAGACACTGAAAACCCAAAGCAAGATTCCTTGTGAGCTTCCCATTTGTTACAGTCAGGGAAGCAGAGGCGTTGCTCAGGGAAAGCGGGGCTTCTCTGGCATAATGTGCCTGAAAAAAAACTCTGTAAGCCCAACTGTGAATGAGTCAGCAGAGTTTTCTAGAACAGCCAAGAAGAGGATGCTTTCTTTAGGAGATTATTTGTTTGGTTGCTACATAATACTGTAGATTAATTAGGAGTAGGAATGAGTGAAACTATTTGGAAAAAGTGATAGCAGCTTGAAATCTTCACCCACCCCTGGCCTAATGGAGAAAGGAGCATTACAGTTTTATGCAACTCATTATTTGGCAAGGGTGTAAGAAAGTGACATCAACCAAAGTATTCTTATAAAATCTTTGATCATATTGGCCCAGATATCAACCTTATAAGGTCAAGATTATAGAAAAATAAAATGTGTCAAACGGTTTATGAAACTAGTGTATGATGCCCCATGATCATATCGATGTGCACAGCTATGATTTAATAAAAATAAATAAATAAATAAAATGAAAAACCCCCAACAGCCCCCAGAAGGGTGGCACAACTACCTCTCAAAGAATGATGCACCCAGATAGAGTCAACAGAATACTCATTAATCCAATTCTTAATGGCTATGTAACCTTGGGCTAATTATTTAACCTCTCTGACTTAGATTTCCTACCCATAATATGCCTCCCTCATGGGGTTTTGGTAATAAACTGAATGCCTGGCATATAACTATTGTTTTCCTCCCAAGCCCTAAAATAAATAAATTCTTTGGTTAAAAAAAAAAAAATTTAAATAGACCCTTGATATTTAGAGGTATCAAATATGCCCAATGTGACTCCCAATATGTTAGGAGAAGCACTGAGAGCAAAATCTGGCCAAAAATTGAAATTAACATGGCTCAGAAACATCTTTTCTCATTTTCTAAATGTTTCTATTTTTGGCAAAATGGCCAGGGTGGAGGGTAAATGCTTTCAATATGCTCAAACTTCAAACTCTGAGTTTATAATGATTACTTTAGTCTCTGAAATCCACCTGGCCTCATCTGACGTCCTTAAACATTTGTTTCTTCTCTCTCACTCTTTTCTGAGACAGTCTCACTCTGTTACCCAGACTAAAGTGCCATGGCACCAGTCTAGCTCACAGCAACCTCAATCTCCTGGGCTCAAGTGATCCTCCTGCCTTAGCCTCCCAAGTAGCTGGGACCATAAGTGCACTCCACAACACCCATTAATTTTTTCTATTTTTAGTAGAGAGGGGGTCTTGCTCTTGCTCAGGCTGGTTTTGAACTCCTCGGTTCAAATGATCCTCCCACCTTGGCCACCCAGAATGCTAAGATTAGAGTAAGCTACCATGTCCTGCCTTCTTCTCTTTTCTTGGTCATCAATTACTGCAACTTTGCTGGGCCTTCCCATCAGCATACATGCACCTGCACATGTCTATCACCAGGTTAAAACAATTACCAACTCATGGCCAACTATATTTCAGTCATACCCTCTCCTCTGAGCTATTTTGCAGCACTTCCCAGACATTAGATTGGATTTTTCCATAGTTAAGCATTTATCTCTGAAAAATAAAGCTCATTTAAAGAAATATAACCATCAATCATTTCACCTAAAACATTAATAGTTTAGTACTAAAACATTAGTGCTTTAAAACAAAGTCTTTGTTTTTCAGAACTAAAAAAATTATTAGAGAAGGAGAGAGCAAGATGGCGGCCAAGTAACAGCTTCCTTGCATCTGGGCACTGTGAGTCTGGGGAGATAAGACTCCAGGCATCCCCAGCTGGTGGGATCTGCCTATAATCATCCCTTTGAGGATACAGGGAATCAGCGAGAGACTTCTGGACCCCAAGAGGAGGACAAAAACAGTGGAAAACTGGCAAGTGGTCACATGTGTTCAATTGGTCTAAATCCTGCCGTCAGCTTTAAGCACAATAGCAGCGAGACTGCAAACTGGAAAGGCCTTACCTGTAAACTCTTTTGGTGTTTTTGGACTTGGTACTCAGTTGAACTGCCTTGGGGAGAGCTTGAGCAGGAGTGCAGAGAATTTGGGCGTGTCTAGGGCCCCAGACTGAGCCACTGAGCTGGACGGAGCTAATAGTGTTTGGCTGTGGGTGGTAGGGAGCCATTGAGAGAGAACTGCCCCAGAAATGTCCACCCTCAGGGTTGCAGAGCAAGGATCAGGTGGGAGCTAGTAACCTAGTGACTGAGCAGCCTAAAAGCGGGGACTGAGCCACCTTACAGCCCTAACACTCAGGAGCAGAGTGAGACCAGTTTTGGCACACTGGGTAAGTGGATAGCCACTTCATCAGTGATTCCAGCAACAAGCACTTTCCTGGGAAAGCTTCTGCTTAGCAAGTTTAGAAGTTTAAAGTGCCTTTTAAGAGGGCTAAAGAGAGATTTAGGGTGTCTACC